>JAKSZT010053994.1:446438-485272 GCA_026826555.1 Tolypeutes matacus | reverse complement strand
TCTAACTTTTATCAATGTTACTATTATCCTTCTTCCTTTCTCACATCTTTCAATTCCTCTGGCACTAATCTTTTGCCTTCAAGATAACACATAAAGAAGCAAGGAAATAAAATAAGAATAAAAACTGTCAAAGAGAAAACAACACGCATACAGAACCACCAACTAATTAAAACTCTAGAAGAGAGAGAGAAGCTAATCAACTGGATAAGCCCATCGAGATAAAATCATGACTAGAGGGCAACAAAAAATTACAAGCCACACTGAGAAACAGGAAGACATGGACCAGTCCAATGAACAAACAAAAAACCAGGAAAATATGCAGAACATCAAACAACTAATCAAAGATTTCCAAACAAATATCATGAACCAACTTAATGATAAAAGATAAAAGATAACAGATATGATGGGGATCAATGACACAATCTAAGAAATCAAAAGGATGCTGGATTCACATAACAGTAGATTTGAATAGGCAGAAGAAAGAATTAGTGATATGGAAGACAGTACATCTGAAATCAAACAGATAGTAGAACAGACAGACAAAAAGATAGAAAAAATCCAGCAGGGACACAGGGATTTAACTGACAACACAAAATGCACAAACATATGCATTATGAGCATCCCAGAAGGAGAAGAGAAGGGAAAGGGAACAGAAGGAGTGAGGAAGGAAATAATGGTTGAAAACTTCCCAACTTATTGAGAGAGATGGATGTGCAGATCCAAGAAGCAAAGCACACCCCAAATAGTATAAATCGCAAAAGGCCAACTCAAAGATATATACTTGTCAAAATGTCCAATGCTCAAGACAAAGAGAAAATACTCAAGGCAGGAAGTAAAAAGAGAACCATCACATACAAAGGAAGCACAATGAGATTATGTGCTGATTTCTCATCTGAAACCATGGAAGCAAGAGGACAGTGGTATGACATGGTCAAAATACTAAAAGAAAAAAATCTTCTAGCCACGAATTCTCTATCCAGCAAAACTGGCATTCAAAAATGATGGAGAGTTCAAAATATTCACAGATAAACAGCAATTAAGAGAGTATGTCAAGAAGAAACCAGCACTTCAAGAAATACTAAAGGAAGTTCTACAAGTTGAAAGGAAAAATTAAGGGAGGGAGAGTTGGAGGAGAATTTAAAAACAAATAAAAAAACAAAACCAGAAACAAAACAACATACGACATACATTAACCAAAAGAAAATATGGCTGAAGTAAGAAATTCTTTGTGAGTAATAACACTGAATGTTTAAATTCACCACTCAAGAGAGACAGATAGGCAGAATGGATAAAGAAATATTATCCATCTGTATGCTCTCTACAAGAAACCCACCTTCCAAAAGAATGAGAGAAGAATACCATCTCACACCTTATACAAAAATCAATTCAAGATGGATCAAAGATCTAACTATAAGAGCCAAAACCATAAAGACCTTGGAAGATAATGTAGAGAAGCATCTACAGGACCTTGTAATAGGAAATGGTTTCATGAACTTCACAGCCAAAGCACGATCAGCAAGAGAAAAAAAATGGATAAGTGGGATCTCCTCAAAACTAAAAACTTCTGCACCTCAAATGATGTTATTAGGAAAATAAAAAGGCAGCCTAACCAATGGGAGAAAATATTTGGCAGCCATATATCTGATAAGAGCCTAATATCCTGCATATATTTAAAAAACCTTCACCTTGAAAATAAAAAGAAAACAACTCATTTAAAAAATGGGCAAGTGACCTGAAAGGACACTTCTCCAAGGAAGAAATACAAATGGCTAAACAGCACATGAAAAAATGCTTGAAATCACTAGCTTTTAGAGAAATGGAAATCAAAACTACAATGAGATACCATCTTACACCCATCAGAATGGTAGCTATTAAAAAAACAGCAGAATATAATGTTGGAGATGATGTGGAGAAATAGGAACCCTCATCCACTGCTGGAGAGATTGTGGAATGGTCCAGCCACTGTGAAGGACAGTTCAGCGGTTCCTCAGAAAACTAACAATAGATCTTCCATATGATCCAGTGATTCCACTGCTGGGTATATACCCAGAAGAATTGAAAGCAAAGACATGAACAGATACATGCACACCAATGCTCATAGCAGCATTGTTCACCATTGCCAAAAGTTGGAATCAACCCCAGTGCCCATAAACAGATGAATGGATAAGCAAAATGTGGTACATACATGCAATGTAATATTATTCAGCTGTAAGAAGGAATAAAGTGCTAACACATGGAATTACGTGGATGAATCTTGAATATCTTATGTTGAGTGAAACAAGCCAGGCACTGAAGGATGAACAGTATATGACCTCACTGATTTGAATTGAGGAAAGTGAGTAGTCTCTGAGAACCATTGTCTGAAAGATAGGTTTACAAGGGAGAGAAAGAGTAGAGTAGGTTGTGAGCCATCACCCTTATGGATATAATCTATGGTAAATTGATAGACTATAGTTGCATATTGAAGGATAGGACAGATGGGTAGTGACATTACTGGGTTTGGTGGTGCAGGGTTGACAGGTGTGTAGATTAGGAAGGGCAGGTTAGAATACTCAGGGCATGTAACTATGAATTTTGTCATTCCATGGGTCAAGACAGGGGAGTGTCATATGCCCCAGGAGGATGGAGAGGAAAGAATAGAAAAGATCAAATGGGGTATTTAGTGGTCATGGGCAATGTATTTCATTACCTTACAGTAGTGGACACAGGAAATGGTAAATATCATCAAAAATTATTAAACTGTACCATCTAAATTGTAAACTAATCTGTAAACCATTGACAATGTTTAGTTGCTATATTTCACTATCTGTATAACAGTTATAAAAATGCTAACATCCATTTTAAAAAGGTTTTAATATGGGGTGTGGAAGGGGAAGGGAGGATGGGTATGTGTGAATCTCTAGTATTCCATGTGTGACTTTGCTGTGACATAAAACTTCTTTGAAAATAAGTGAAAATTTGGGAGACACTGGGGAAGGAGAGGGGGAAGTTGTCATGGTACACTGGACATCAGCTAATGCAGTGATAAAAGGAATGAAAATATTTTTTTTAAAAAGGAAATTTTTGGTTTTCCCATTTTTTTTGAATGTCTCCATCTGCTAATTATATTTTATTTTTAGTTTTTATTTTCTGAGTTTCCTTGTATTTTATCTCTTGCATTTAAGCTTATCATTATTATTTCATTTTCCTCTTAATTGTATTTGGTTATTATATGGGCTTCATCTTCAAGGAAGATTTAGATCACAGAAGGGTTACAATGGGGGCTGCAGAGGATCATTGGTGGGGGGTGTTTGGGATGGGGGATTAGTGGGAGTAAGTTCATCTGAATATACATGGAAGATATATAAAATTCTTCAAATGATCAAGGGATGGGGCATGATCACGTTTGGTAGACAATCACTCAATAAATGAGGCAATAATGAATTCCCAGCTTGGAGGGCTCTTCCACATTCTCCAAGGGAGCAGCAATAGTCCCGCAAGTGCAGGGGCAGTGTCTGGCAAAAGAGGATGGCGCACTGATGGGTTCTTGTTATTGATGACTAACCTTATGAGTCTTTGCTCTTGTAATTGATATTTAGCCTACTGTTATGGGGTGACTAAGGCTTGCCACCTGAGAGCCTCCTTGATGCTCAAATGTGGCCTCTCTCTAAGCCAAACTCAGCATATGAATGCATTATCTTCCACCCAACGTGGGACATGACTTCTGGGGATGAGGTTCCCTGGCAATGAGGGATTAATGCTAAGTGCCAACTCTAAACACGACTGGAAAAAGAAATTGAGAAAAAGGGGGAAAAGGTAAAGACAACTGAGTTCATGTGGCTAAGATACTTCAAAGAGAGTTGGGAGGTCAACCCAGAGGTAACGCTTATGCACACCTCAGTAGGATCTCATAGAACACCAAAGTGAATATCACCCCACACAGAGGGGCTCCTGAGGGCTCTGGAGACACCCAGGTCCTATATAAGGGGGGATAGCCCCAGAGATTGATGCCTTATCAGTGGGCTCTACTTTGGAATCTGTGCTCCTGAGAGTGACAGAGTTCGACTCAAGTAAGTCCTGCTTGCAAATGGTCCTTCAGTCCCTTCTATTCAAACCTATATGTAATGCTCGAGTTTGTAGGTGTCCTTCCAGAGACTGGAGCCTCTGACTGACCTATGTGCCAGCTGTGCCTGGAATCTCGGTGGAGCTGCAACTCCTACTCTACAGCTCAATGGACTCACCCAAGACACCTGGCGAGGAGACGATGATGGACAATGGCCATCCCAGGGAATGGAGAGAGCCTGCAGCTGTAGGCAGGATAATACCATCCACTGTATCCATGGGACATAAGCTCACTCTCACTTGGAGGTGGAGTGGACATCTCCATTCCAGTCCCCTCAGATTGGGAGAAGAGCTATGGACTGGAGTGGATTTAATGGTATTCTGTTGTAGACATATTGTGATTCAAGCAATGGAAGAAATTATAACAGTGAGGTGGAGCCAGTGGCCACTAGACACTTTTGGGGCAGGGAGGGGAAGGGCAGCTGTAATTCAGGGGCTTTTTCAGGACTTGGGGGTTGTCTTGAGTGATGTTGTGGTGATGGCCATTTTACATCAGCATATACCATGCAGAACTGTGTGGGAGTGAGTGTGGTCTACGATGTGAACTGTGGTCTATGCTTAGTGGCAAAGCCCCAGGATGGGTATGTCCATTGCAGGTGATGTGTCACACTAATGAAAGATGTTTATGTGGGATGTTATTGGAGGTGTGGGAAGTGGGAACATGGGAATCCTTGCAATTCCTGTGTAACATTTAGGTAATCTAAGCACCTTTATATATATATAAATATATAACATTTATATAAGCAAATGCATATATATGCATATATATTTATATATCATTTTACAAATATTGGTTTGTATTATGAAAATTTTTATTGTTACCCACTATATATGGTATCAGTGAAACAAGATTCTCCCAACTCACCTAATCATTGAATAAGATATGAGGTTCCTGAACTCAGTGAGGTAGCTGGAAGGAAAAGGTTTATTTCTTCATAGCCCAGGAATTGATTTCTGGAGATAAGGGACAGGGAGGAAAGATTTACATCTGAGCAGACTTCTGGAGTGGACTTCCATAGGTACTCATAACATATATGGCTTAATTATCAGTTTATTTTCTGAGTAATTCATCAATCAGCTGAGGGTGCAGGTCCAATGGGTAATCCTTCAAGACTGTTCCTAAAAAACTTTATTGAATTCAAATTTATACTTTTGGCAGACTCTTTCCAGACATGACACCAATTTTCCACTTTTTCTCAGAATCAATATCTTTTGAAATGGGAACACACAACTCCTCCCATGAAGAGGAAAAGACTATTTCTCCACCTTTGAATAGGGAACTGACTTGTGATTTTTATTTGCTTTGACCTGTATAATATTGTGAAAGTGACCATTTGTCAGAAAAAGTCTTGGCCTATTTCTCCTGTTCTTTTTTGGAACCTTCTCTCTTCCATGTGTACAACTATGGGCCAGAATGTTGGAGAAAGCCAGAATGTGCAGAGGAATGGACAGTTATCCCATGTAAGGCTACACTAGATATGTCTACAACCAGTATGTTAAGTATCCCAGCCAATATAAGCAACACCTGCTTAGAGAACACAGAGATGACCACAATGTCATAAGGAACTAAGAAGAGATCATAAGAAATCCCCTACATAGACTCCCATGCAACAATAAAAGAATGATCTCAAAACATGGATTTCTGTAGTGCTTTGTTATGCATCAATAGTTATCTGATACAATACTCAGTATGGAAAGAACAGTTTGAAATCATTATATGTCTTCTGATTTTTAATATTAACAATCCTTTACTAAAGACAGCATTCGTGATAAAAAAAAACCAAAAAACCAATATACATATAAAAAAGGGTGAATTTTCCCATGCCTTTTGTTAATTATATCCATATATTTTAAATGATAATATTAGTTTGATCAAATCATAGTATTGCATCATATAGAAATCTTTAATATGATATATATGTAAAAATAACTAATATTCGCTTGTATTGTGTTTCATCATCTTTATAAAACTATATCCTCATTGAAAGGTCCTTAGGCCCTTTTTTCCTACACGGAATTCTGGAGAGTCATTGCTGGGCAAAACAGAATGTCTATTTTTATTTAATGCAATTGCCAACCTGGTTTATAAAATAGCTGTTACAACTATTGGACAATCAATGATATCATTTGCAATAAGTGATATAATACAGTCTACATTATAGTTGATTATATTACATCAACCATTATCAAAAGTTTTTGTTTAAAGGGGATGCTGCACTATAAAAGTATAGAATTATTAATGGAATGATTTGTCATTTGCTGATAGATATATAATTTGGATAACAATATAGAATGGTTTCTCAATATTAGATTCCATACACTGGAAATAATTGCCACTGTATTGTCAGACAAGTATAGTTAAAATTAAATACCTGTTGAAACTTCATTACAAATATATGAGAAAGCATCTCTGGTAAATATAACTCTTTCTTTAATAAGCTAAATTATTTACATAAAATTTTCTCAGTGCCATTATGACATCCTTGTTCCTTAAACTGTGTATCATGGGGTTAAACATGGGAGTCACAATGGTATAGAAAAGAGAAAGCATTTTGTCAGTTCCCACTGAGTGACTTGTTTTGGGTCTTAGATATGTAACCATTCCTGATCAACAGAATAACATGACAACCATAAGATAAGATGAGCAGGTGGAGAAGGCTTTGGCTCAATTTGTGGCTGAGGGTAATTTCCGAATTGTGCATATGATTTTGGTGTTGGAGAAAAGTATTAACAGAAATAGAACTGTGACAAAAAAAAACACAAAACAAAACAGCAACTATGTAGACCAACATTTCATTCACAAAGATGTCTCCATAGGCTTGTTTTAGTATTGGGAGGATATCACAGAAGAAATGGTTGATTTTGTTAGATCCACAAAAAGACAGAGAGAAAATCTGGCAGGTCTTCCCTATTTGGAATGGAATTCCACTGATCCATTAGCCAGCCACCAGCTGGATACACACCTTTTGGTTCATGACTAAAGGATAGTGCAGTGGGTTGCAAATGGCCACCTAGCGGTCATAGGCCATCACTGCCAGAAGGAGGTACTCTGGCTCCTTCTGGCAACTAAAGACATTTTTTTTCTCCGGGTCCCATCAGTCATAAGCATTCTGGGGATAGTAACTGATACATAGAGCCCAAAAGAACAAATTCCATCAATTATTTTGACTTTCTTCTGATCGTTTTTCTTCGTGTTTCATCTGTAGAAAAGATAAATTTAGCATGAACATTTCACTTTACCTTACTGGATTTCATTGCCTGTTCTCTAAACTGTATTTGGGCTCAAGCACAGACACTGCAGCCATTTGAAGCTTCTGTAGATAGACATAACTTTATCATCTGATCTCACTTTTAATGATGTATACTTTCTGACAATCTTATTGTATTTCTCAGTGCATTTTCACCATCATGCTCCAATAGTAATATATCATAAATTGTCTTCTCACATTCTTTTTCAACTACCTATTTCAACCATATTACTTCCCTCACTTGATGATCTAGAACATAGAGACCCCATTACTCAGTTGATATTACACAGTTTACATATTGAAAATTTAGAGAATAGTTTATTCTGTATAAGAAAAGAGTGCAAATGTGTTTTGGTAAGATATTAATTGAGGATATAAGAGAGTTTTATGCAGAAAAAAAATAGCCTGGGAAGATTGAGCCAGATTGTAACAATACACAGAGTAACCCTAGGAAAACAGCTATAGCATGGAAAGTATCCATTACCTATCTGTATATGTATGGAGCAGGAGGAGAAAAGATATTGCCTGCTATATTATACTCAGGGTGCTGTGTGCACCCTCCATTATCATTGTGGTTCCTCAAAACAAACAAACAAACAAACAAAACTCAGATGACCATTTCTAAAATAAATGTTCTTTAAAGATAATGATATTGAGACTCACTATTGTGGATAATTTGACTTATTTCACATAAGTTTTGTGATGGCAAACCAGTTCCTGTCTTGTCTTAATGTACTTTAATCTTCCATGATTGATTATCCGGGTTATATTTTTAGCAATTATTTAAACTTTCTGAGACTTGCTCCCTTGTTTGTGAGAATTAATGGAAAAAATATTGTCATATTTGTCAATTTATATGATCATTCATTATTTATGTTAATATAATTATGGTTATAATATTATGTTCTTTAAGTCTGTAGCTGCCAAAGTTGTAACATATTCCCTACTATAATAGGTATTTAATAATGATTTATTGAGTTGTTGATAGTTACTTCTTTCTACATTTCCCTTTATTAGGCCCAGAACTTGGGTGAGGCTCCAAGTTTGCACAATTTAAGGAGGTACTCATTCTTATGGCCATTCCTGTACTTGCACAGTCTTGAAAGTGAAATCTTCCTTAAATTTTGCACCTCAGGTCTCTCTTGCCTCACCACTAGTAACATACTGCTAGGTTTGTATGTGTCCACTAAACAAAACATCAGTAAAGTATCTTGTGATGGTTAAAGAGTACTGCCCTTCCCAGATGGATTGGAATTGAATTATGATTCTGCCACCTGCAATTGTGTGAAACCATGCAAATTACATTATGCAATTATTCTCCCAGTGCCACAGTTTGATTAACTATGAAAAAATGCCAGGAATTGTCAAGACTTACAGTTATTGTGTAATTTATATCATTTAATATAAGTAAAATGCCTTGACTAAGTTGTGACATTTATAAAAGGCTATGTAAGCACAAGCTATTATTACTATTAAATGTTAAATTTTATTTATTCTTCTGAAGTTTACTCAGAGTTCTACACAGCATGAAACATAATCCCTCTCCAGTGAATTTTCCTGTATATAAAACAATTATCATGGGAAAGAAGTGAGATCTTAAAGCAATGACCAAAATTCTATCTCAAACTATTCAACTCTAAAGCTGTAAATTCTCCTTGAATTATTTGCCTATATTTCATTGATATTACTTTCTGAACTCTGTGAACTCAACACTTCTGTTATGCCTCACTGTTCTACACTTAGTAGTACAAATTGGCTAATTCTTTTCCAGTGCTTTATTTTTCCCTTGACATTAAATGATCTGAGAGGCAGGGGATACAACCAATTTCTTACTTGGAATCAATAAACAATCTAGAAAATGGCTATGAGACTACTATGTTGCTCAATGTTTACTTCTGAACTGAAATACAGAAATTGGCACTATTAAGATGAAATCATCACTCTTTAATAAAAGAGAATAATAATGAAAAAGTTTACAAAAAGCCAAATTTTTATGTATCAGATTTATGAATGGCAGCATTTAATACAAATAATTTGATTCTTATTGATTGAATAAAATGACTTCCAGTGCTAAATAAAATATAATTCTAATTGTACAAACCAAATTGTTTTGTGCTGAAATTATCAGTGTATAATATGAAATACTTAAGAGTTTTGTATGTTTTTATCAGTTGGGTGACAGGCTAAAAGGAGTAAAACCATCTATATCATTCTTCTTTCTTATAAATGTTTAGGTTCTTTAAAATCAAGATTAATAAAACACAATGTTCTCATTTTTATTTCAAACTCAAGCATCCGCATATTCCCTGGAAAAGTACAAATGATTAAGAGAGTATCTAAAAAAAAAATTAAAAAAATAAAAATAAAAAATAAAAAATAAAGAGAGTATCTAACACTATTCTAATTCAGTGAGATATTAATCACTGTCAATGCCTTTAATCTACCTAAGTCTCAGCTATGTGGTATATTTGACATAAATTATCTATTTCAAACCTAAGGTTAACTTAAAAGACAATATTGACCTTAAAATATTATGTCTATACAATATTTGCTTTTAGTAAAGTAACTTTTTCTTTCATTCTCCAAGGATGTAAATTTATGCCATGGGTTATTTTACTTAAATGTCTCATTAGGGGAGTGGGTGCAGCCCAGTGATTGAGCACCTGCTTTGCATGTATGAGTTCCTCGGTTCAATCCCCAATACATCCTTTTAAAAAAAGGCTTATTAAAATAATATCAAGGCAAAAATACATAAATCAGATCTTCCCTCATTACCTTACCTCAGGAGGCCAAACTAAGCAAGAAGAAACTCATAGTCTCATGGGTAAAGGGAGAAAACTTTGTTGTTCCATTTCTAAAACCATTACAAATTGAATATAATCAAAAAACCTATTTAGGGCAATTTCTTTTCATCCCTGAGGCAGGGATCAACTTATTGGGTAGAGACATGGTCACAAAATTAAGTTTAAATTTAACAGTCGAAGGAATAAATGTTATTCCAACCCTACCTCTCTATGTGTTATGAGAGAGGAAGAAGAAAGTATCATTGACCCACAAGTTTGGGCTGGACCCCATAATAGGGGAAAAGTAGACATACCTCCCCTAAGGGTGAATTTGTGGGAACAAGTACAGATAGTTAGAGTGAAGAAATATCCAATATCTCTTGAAGGTATATTAGCACTCCTGGAAGACGGTCTGTGGAGCCATGCCAATTTCCATATAACACCTCCATCCTTCCTATATGAAAAAGTGACAGGACATACAGACTGGTCCAGGAACTAAGAGAGATCAATATAATCATCCTCCCCTCACATCCTGTAGTCCCCGACCCTTACACTTTAATGAATAAGATACCTCACAATAGCTCCTAGTTCAGTGTGGTTGATTTGAAAGATTCTTTTTGGGCCTGACCCCTCCATGAAGAGAGCAGAGATCTGTTTGCCTTTGAATGGGAGGACCCCAAAACAGGGAGAAAACATTAGTTAAGATGGTGTGTACTCCCTCATGGGTATACATAAGCTCCCAATCTCTTTGAACAGGCACTAGAAAAAATATTGGAATCTTTTCAACCTTTTTCTAAGGTCACCTTTTAACAATAGGTTGATGACTTCTTAATAGCAGGAGTCAAGAGCCCAACAGTGGCCATGGCCTCCATAGAGCTTTTAAACTTCCTGGGAAAACAAAGGCTATGGGTATCCAAGGGCAAATTGCAATTTGTAGAAAGAGAAATAAAATATTTAGGGCATCTAATTAGTGAAGGATAAAAAATGATTAGACCCAACCAAGTCTCAGCCATTCTACAATCAGGGTTACCCAAAACTAAGAGAGAATTTTAAAAGTTCTTAGAATTCATAGGGTATTTTCAATTAGGGATTGACTCTTATGCCAGTCTTACCAAGCCATTGTATGACCACTTCCTAGAAGAAGCCCCTGACAAATTCAATTGGGATAAAAATAGAGAGGAAAAAATTCATCTACTGAAAAGAATGCTTCAATCAGCCCCAGTATTAGCATCCCCTCCCTAATTTGTCCCTTATTTGTTAATGTAGGACAAGGGGTCACTTTAGGGGTGTTATCCCAGACTTAGGGAGGGCTGAAAAGACCTGTAGCCTTCCTATCCAAAATTTTGTATCCCAAAGCCAGAGGCTGACCAACTTGTATTCAGGCTTAAGTGGCCACTCCAATACTAGTTGAAGAAAGCAGGAAGCTAACCTTTGGAGGAGGCCTCATTGTGGGTGTCCCTCATCAAGTCTGTACCATTTTAAGCCAGAGGACCAGCAGGTGGCTGACTGACTCTCATATTGTAAAATATGAGGCACTCCTGTTAGAAAAGGACAATTTAGTAATCACCACAGACTGAAATTAAATCCTGCTATCTTCTTGTGGGGAACATGAGAAGAAAACCTTGAGGAAGGGGAACATGACTGAATGGAAATAATTGACTATCAAACTAAAGTGAGGGAAGATTTACAAGAAATCCCTCTGCCCTCAGGAATCAGCTTGTTTATCAATGGATCCTCCTGAGTAGTAGAGGGAAAAAGGAGAAATGGATATGCAATAATAGATGGAAATAAGTCAGCTATAATAGAAAAAGTTCGACTACCAAGTCCTTGGTTGGCCCAGACTTGTAAAATATATGCCCTAAATCAGGCTTTAAAATTATTAGAGGGACAAGAAGGAAACATTTAACTGACTCCTGGTATGCCTGGGGAGTAGCACAAGTGTTTGGAAAATTTTGGAAAGAAAGGGGAATGATAACCCGTCAGGGAAAAGAATTAGTACATTCAACCTGCTAACCCTTGTGTTAAGGAATTTATCCTTACCAGACTCCATTGCCACCATACATGTAAATCGACATCAGAAAGGGAGTACTATTGAAGCTAGAGGGAATATTGACTGGCTGACAAAGAGGCAAAAAGGTCTGGGATGGAAGAACAGCTCAAAACCCCAATGATGGATTTGGTCCCTGCCTTACCTGTAGAAGTTGGCAAACCTCATTTTAGTGACAAAGAATTAGAGGGGGTAAAAGCAATCTGTGGAACCCAAACAGAAAGTGGAAAATGGTTTTTAAGAATGGGAGAGAGATAATAAATAAAGTTATTGCTAGAAGAATCCTAAATCATCTCCACCAAGGTAGGCACTGCGATGTCCAAAATTTATGCGATGCTGTTCTAATTCATTATGCATGTATCAGACTATACTCTTTAGTCCATTAAGTAGTAGACAGATGTATAATCTGTAGAAAGGTAAATAAACAAAGTCAGAGCAACAGACAACTAGGAGGATGACCCCCAAGACTCAGAACTTTCAAATCATCCAGGTGGACTTCACCAAATCACCACCAATGGGAAGATTAAAGTACCTCCTAATGGTTGTTGACCATCTCACTTCATGGGTAGAAGCCCACCCAGTTCCTCAGGCAACTGCAAAAACTGTAATTAAGATACTATTAGAATACCTCATCCCTACATACGGACTCATTAAAAACTTCAATTCTGACAATGGGACCCATTTCACAGCTCAGTTTCTACAAGGGTTAATGAAAGCCTTCGAAATTAACTGGAGCTTCCTCATCCCCTGGCATCCACCCTCCTCAGGAAAAGTAGAGAGAATGAACCAAGAGCTTAAAAAACAACCTACCAAACTGATGCCAGAAACTGACTTGCCTTGGACTAAATGTCTGCCCCTTGCACTGTTAAGAGTTAAGGTAAGGGAAGCGGCTGTGGCTCAATCAGTAGGGCTCCCGTTTACCTTATGGGAGGCCCCGGGTTCGGTTCCCGGGGCCTCCTGGTGAAGGCAGGCCCGCCCGCACGGCGTGGTTGGCTGACCCAGCGAGCACGGGCAGCAAGGGGGGGATAAATGAATAAATAAATAAAATCTTTAAAAAAAAAAAAAAAAAAAAGAGTTAAGGTAAAACCTAGAAGACACTTAGGTTTGTCCCCATATGAAATCCTGTTTGGACACCCTTATCCTGCTAAGATGGGATCTCCTTTTCAATGGGAAAACAAAGATAAATTTTTAAGAAAATATATGCACTCTCTTTTTTTTACTCCTCCCTACAGAAAAAAAGCCTTGATCATCCAGACCCCACCTCTTGGGTTCCTGGTCCATAAGCTCCAACCTGAAGACTGGGTTCTCATCTGCACCTGGAAAGAAGGTAAGCTGACCCCTAGCTGGGAGGGTCCATTTCAATTTTATTGACCACAGACACTGTTGTAAGAACTGCAGAGAAAGGATGGACCCATTACACCCCCATCAAATGTCCCATCTCCACTCCCATATCTGAGCCTTGACTCCTCCTTCCTGAACTGTGACCACAGATAAGGAAAATCCCCTACACCTTACTTTCAAAAATATTCATGAATAACATTGCAATTTAACTTTACCTTTATTGGGCCTTCCTGATACTTTTCTTAGTATGTCCAGCTCCCTTAGTCTCCCCCTATTCCTCTTCCATATCAACCTCCTATATGGAGCCTCTCTTTCAAATTCTATCATCACAGTTAATGGGGGAAAAGACTCCCAAGTCATCCAATTTAACTTTTGTGCACTAAAAGGGATATCCTGCAGAAGATTAGATGACCAAAGGACTCTAGGCTCCTCAGGAAAATACTTATGCCCTGAACCCAAGAAATATAAAGGCCAAGTCCTACAGTATCTTCTCTGTTCCACGTGGGGCAAAGTCAAATGGACAACCAATTTAATGGACGGACCAACTCATGGAAAAATAATGCCTTATGTGTGCCATGGCATTATGAAGCAGAAAGAGAATCTTGTGAGTCACTCCACCTCTCACGTATTCTAGGAGAACTGCTAAAGATGAATGCCAAGTAAACCAATGCAACCCTCTCACTATTGTTCAGCCGGGGCCAACATATAACAGGTACAATTGCACCTTTGGAATTGGAGCAGAAGTTACCGGCAGAGACCTACTAAGTAGATTCAAGATTTTAGTAACCCCACCCCAGAATAGTACTTCAACCCCAGGCTCCGCATCCACTGACTTGGGACTCCATCTCCCTACTAAGGCCCCAAATATCAAAGTCCTGCCAGTCAGATTTGTCACCTATTACAAATTAGATGGTGATAAAAAGTTGCCTAAAAATGGATCTTTCAATGTCAGTACTGCCTTGAAAATGGATTTGACATATAGGTCACAGATGGAATTGGTTCAACTGCTGAGGAGGCAGAAAGCTTAGAGAAGTTGTTGCTGGTGAAATTCTTTGCGACTTAAGTAATAAGGTTACCCTATTAGCTTTAAAGTGAAAAGTTACTAGAAACTCTAACTAAGAGCTGATATCATTTATGGAGGCTTTTATATTGTAAAACAGCAGAAGGATAGTGACTGAAGTTATGACTGAGTAGATTTGGCCTAAATCTACTATTTTAAGTGTGGGTTTTGGGCTGAACATACCTTCATTTATAATTATTCAATGGGAGCTTCTGCCGGTATAGCTCAGGGGAGGGCAGAGTTGAGACATCCCTGTCTCCTGTCCTGCTGGTCTTAGTGACTCTGCTTACTCTGTTTTTTTCTTTTTAATGTATTTTCTTATTTTTTAAATTATTATTATTGTGGGTAAAAATCAGAATTTTCACAATACAAACCAATATTTGTAAAATGATTACAAATATATATGCATATATGTGCATTTGCTTTCATAAATATTATATATATATATATATTTTAAAAGATGCTTAGATTACATAAATGTTACACAAAAATTACAGGGATTCCCATGTTCCCCTCCTCCAACACCTCCCATAACATCCCACATAAACATATTTCATTAGTGTGGCACATCACCTCCAATGTATATACACATCCTGGGGATGTGCCACTAAGCCTGGATCTCTCTCCCACACTGTTCTGTATGGTATATGCTGATGTAAAATGGCCTTTATCTGTCATTGTAATGTCATTCAGGATAATTCCCAAGTCCTGAAAAAGCCCTGTATTACAACTGTTTTTCCCTTCCCTGATCCAAAATCATCTAGTGGACACTGGCTCCACCTCACTGTTATAATTTCTTCCATTGCTTGAATCACAATATGTCTACAACAGAATACCCTTAAGTCCTCTCTAGTCCATAGCTCTTCACCCAGTCCTGAGGAGTCTGTGATGGTGATGTCCATTCCACCTCCAAATGAGAGTGGGCTTATATCCCATGGATATGGTGGACAGGATTATCCTGCCTGCAGCTACAGGCTCTCTCCATTCCCTGGGATGGCCGTTGCCCATCATCATCTCTATACCAGGTGACTTGGGTGAGTCCATTGAGCTGAAGAGGAGGAATGGAATCTCCACCAATATTCCAGGCACAACTGGCACATGGGCAGGCCAGAGGCTACAGTCTCTGGGAGTACACCTATGAACTCCAGTATCACATATAGGTTTGAATAGAAGGGACTGATGGACCATGTGCAGGGAGGACTTATTTGAGTCCAACTCTGTCACTCTCAGGAGCACAGATTCCAAAGCAGAGCCCACTGATTAGGCATCAATTTCTGGATTTATTCCCCCTTATATAGAACCTGGGTGTCTCCAGAGCCCTCAGGAACCCCTTTGTGTGGGATGATATCCACTTTGGTGATCTATGAAATCCTACTGAGGTGTGCATAAACTTTACCACTGGGATGACTTCCCAACTCTCTTTGTTGTCTCTTAGCCACATGAACTCATTTGTCTTTACCTTTTCCCCCTTTTATTCAAGGTCTTTTTCCAGTCATATTGCCAGTTGGCACTTGGTATTAATCCCTCATTGCCAGGGAGGCTCATCTCTGGGAGTCATGTCCCATGATGGGGGGAAGATAATGCATTCATTGCTGAGTTTGGCTTACAGAGAGGCCACATTTGAGCAACAAGGAGGCTCTCAGGTGGCAACCCTTAGGCCCCCCATAACAGTAGGCTAAGTTTCAATTACAAGAGCAAAGACTCATGAGGGTAGTCATCAAAACAAGAATCCTTTAGTGGATCATCCTCCTTTGTCAGACACTGTTCATGCACTTGGGGAACTGTTGCTGCTCCCTTGGAGAATGTGGCACAGCTCTCCAGGATGGGAATTCAGTATTGCCTCATTTATTGAGTGATTGTCTACCCACTGTGACCATGCCCCTCCCCTTGATAATTTAATAATATTTTATATCTTTCATGTATATTCAGATGAACTTACTCCAATAAATCACCCATCCCAGACACCCCCCACCAATGATTCTCTGCAGCCCCCATTGTAAACCTTCTGTGAGATAAAACTTCCTTGAAGATGAAGACCAAATAATAACCAAATTCAATTAATAGGAAAATGAAATAACTATGATAAGCTTAAATGAAAGAGATAAAATACATGGAAAGTCAGAAAAAAAAAACTAAAAATAAAATATAATTAATGGATAGGGCCATTCAAAAAATGGGAAAAAAACAAAAAATTAAAAAAATTTTTCCCACTTATCACTCATTATGGGTGGTCCAGTCTGTACCGTAGCACATTCCCCCTCTCATTCCCCAGTGTCTCCCAAATTTTCATTTAATTTTCAAAGAAGTTTTGGGTCACAGCAAAGTCACACACAGAAAAGTAGAGACTCTCATATACCCAACCCCCTTCCCCTTTCCTCAGCCCATATTAAAACCTTTGTGTGTGTGTGTGTGTGGATGTTAGCATTGTTATAACTGTTATACAGAGAGTGAGAAATAGCTACTAAACATTGTCAATGGTTTAGAGTATATTTTACAGTCTAGACGGTACAGTTTAATAATTTTTTATGATATTTACTATGTTCTGTGTCCACTATTGTAAGGTAATGAAAAACTTTTTTCATGACCACTAAATATCCCGTTTGATATTTTTCTATTCCTTCCTCCCCGTCCCCTTCGGGCACGCGACACTCCCTTGCCTTGACTCATGGAATGACAAGATTCATAGTTACATGTCCTGGATATTCTAACCTGACCTTCCTAATCTACCCACCTGTCAATCCTGCACCACCAAACCCAGTAATATGACTACCCACCTGTCCTATCCTTCAATATGCAACTATAGTCTATCAATTTACCATAGATTATGTCCATAAGGGTGATGGCTCACAGCCTACTCTTCTCTTTCTCTCCCTTGTTAACCTATCTTTCAGACAATGGTTCTCAGAGACTGCTCACATTCCTCAATTCCAATTCAGTGAGGTCATATACTGTTCATCCTTCAATGCCTTGTTTGCATCACACAACATAAGGTCTCCAAGATTCATCCATGTTATTCAGTGTGTTAGCACTTTATTCCTTCTTATAGCTGAGTAATATTCCATTGTATGTATGTACCACATTTTGCTTATCCATTCTTCAGTTGATGGGCACTCGGGCTGATGCCAACTTTTGGCATTTGTGAACAATGTCGCTATGAACATTGGTGTGCATATATCTGTTCGTGTCTTTGCTTTCAATTCTTCTAGGTATATACCCAGCAATGGAATCGTGGATCATATGGAAGATCTATTTTAGTTTTCTGAGGAACCACCAAACTGTACTCCACAGTGGCTGGACAATTCCACAATCCCACCAGCAGTGGTTGAAGGTCCCTATTCCTCCACATCATCTCCAACACTTAGACTCTGCTGTTTTTTTAGTAGCTGTTATCCTGGTGTGTGCAAGATGGTATCTCATTGAAGTTTTGATTTGCATTTCCCTAATAGCTAGCGATGTTGGGCATTTTCTCATGTGCCTTTTAGCCATTTGTATTTCTTCCTTGGAGAAGTGTCTTTTCAGGTCACTTGCCCATTTTATAAATGAGTTGTTTGTCTTTATTTTTGAGGTGTAGGATTTCTTTATATAGGCAGGTTAGTAGGCTCCTATTAGATATATCAGTTCCAAATATTTTCTCCTATTGGGTAGGCTGCCTTTTTATTTTCTTAATAACGTCCTTTGAGGTGCAGAAGTTTTTAATTTTGAGGAGATCCCATTTATCTATTTTTTTCTCTTGCTCCTCATGCTTTGGCTGTGAAGTTCATGAAAACATTTCCTATTACAAGTTCCTGTAGATGCTTCCCTACATTATCTTCCAAAGTTTTTATGGTTTTGGCTATTATATTTAGATTTCTGATCTCTTGAGTTGATTTTTGTAAAAGGTGTGAGATGGTGGTCTCTTGTTCCTTTGGATATGGATATCCAGTTCTCCAAGCACCACTTGTTAAAGAGGCCATTCTCTCCCAACTGAGTGGGCTTGGTGGCCTTGTCAAATATCGGATGACTGTATATGTGAGGATCTATATCAGAACTCTCAATTCGGTTCCATTGGTCAGTAGGTCTATCCTTGTGCCAATACAATTCTATTTTGATCACTGTAGATTTGTAGTATGTTTTAAAGTCTTGTAATGTGATACCTCCGAATTCATTTTTCTTTTTCAAAATGTCTTCGGCAATTTGGGGCCTCTTGCCTTTCCAAATAAATTTTTTTGTTAGTTTTTCCAGTTCCTTAAAAAATACAGTGTTGATTTTTATTGGGATTGCATTAATTCTGTAGATTAGTTTGGGTAGGATAGCCATCTTGATGATGTTTAGTCTTCCTATCCATGAACAGGGAATATTCTTCCATTTATTTAAGTCTTCTTTGGTTTCCTTTAAAATGTTGTGTAATTTTCTGTATATAAGTCCTTTACATCTTTAGTTAAATTTATTCCTAGGTATTTGATTCTTTTAGTTACTATTGTAAATGGTATTTTTTTAAATTTCCTCCTCAGATTGCTCATTATTGATGTACAGAAATGCTACTGATTTTTGAGTACTGATCTTATATCCTGTGACATTACTGAACTCCTTTATAAGTTCTAGAAGCTTGTTTTAGATTTCTCAGGACTTTCTATGTATATGATCATGTCATCTGCAAAAAACTGAAATATTTACTTCCTCTTTTCTAATCTGGATGCATTTTATATCCTTTTCTTGCCTCAGTGCTCGAGCAACTACTTTAAGACAATGTTAAATAGGAGTGGTTATAGTGGTCATCCTTGCCTTGTTCCCAATCACAGAGGGAAAACTTTTAGGATTTCACCATTGAAGGTGATGTTAGCTTTGGATTTTTCATATATACCCTTTATCATATTCAGAAAGTTTCCTTCTATTCACATGTTTTGCAGTGTTTTTATCAGGAAAGTGTGCTGTATTTTGTCGAACGCTTTTTCTGCATCTATAGAGATGATCATGTGATTTTTTCTTTCAATGTGTTTATGTGGTGTATTACATTGATTGATTTTCTTATATTGAACCACCCTTGCATATCTGGCATGAAAACCACTTGCTCATGGTGTATAATACTTTTGATATGTTGTTGAATGCAATTAGCAAATATTTTGTTGAGGATTTTAGCATGTTGGTACATCAGAGAAATTGGTCTGTAATTTTCCTTCCTTGTGGTATCTTTGTTTGGTTTCTGTGTTAGGGTAATGTTGGCAATGTGGAATAGGTTAGGCAATATTCCTTCTACTTCTATTATTTGGAAGATCTTAAGCAGAATTAGTGTTAGCACTTTCTGGAAAGTTTGGTAGAATTCAGCTGTGAAGCCATCTGGTCCTTGGCTCTTCTTAGTTGGGAGGATTTTGATGACAGTCTATCTCTTTATTTGTAATTGGACTGTTCTGTTCATCAATTTCTTCTTTCATCAATGTAGGCTGTTTGTGAGTTTCTAGAAACGTGTCCATATCCTTTAAATTATCATTCTTGTTGGCATATAATTTTTCAAAGTATCCTCTTATGATACTCTTTATTTCTGTGGGGTCAGTAGTGATATCCCCTTGCTCATTCCTTATTTTGTGTATTTGCATCTGTTCTCTTTTTCTTTGTAAGTCTGACTAACGGTTTGTCAATTTCATTCATCTTCTCGAAGAACCAGCTTTTGGTTTTGTTTATCTTTTCTAGTGCTTTCTTATTCTCTATTTCATTTAGTTCTGCTCTAATCTTTGTTATTTCCTTCTTTCTACTTCCTTTAGGTTTAGTTCATTGTCGTTTTTCCAATTCCTCTAAGTGTGCAGTCAGGTCTTCAATTTTAGCTCTTTCTTCTTTTTTAATATATGTATTTATGGCTATGAACGTCCCTCTCAGGACAGCTTTGCTGCATCACGTCTGTTTTGATATGTTGTGGTGTCATTTTCATTACTTTCAAGGTAGTGACTGATTTCTTTTGAGATTTTCTCCTTGACCCCCTGTTTATCTAAGAGTGTGTTGTTTAACTTCCCTATCTTTGTTCCTACCCATTTCCCTGGCCCTTAGTGATTTCTAATTTCATTCCTTGTGGTCAGAGAAATTACTTTGTATGATCTCAATCTTTCTGAATTCATTGACAGTTGTTCTGTGGTCTAGCATGTTGTCTATCTTGGAGTATGATCCGTTTGCACCTGAGAAGAATGTAAATCCTGCTGTATTTGGGTGTAATGTTCTTTATATGGCTATTAAGTCCAAGTCCTCTAATGTATTGTTCAGAGTCTTTGTTTCTTTACTGATTCTCTGTCTAGATGTTCTGTCTAGTGATAATAATTGTGCATTAAAGTTCCCCACTATAATTGTAGGGCCATTTATTTCTCCACTTAGTTTTTCCAGAGTTTGCCTCATGTATTTTGAGGTACCTCAATTAGGTGCATAAAAGTTTATGATTGTTCTCTCTTTTTGAGAGATTACCTCTTTTACTAATATATAGTGTTCATCTTTGTCTCTTACAATAGTTTTGCATTTAAAGTCTATTTTGTCTGATATTAGAAAAGCTACTCCTGCCCTTTTTTGGCTATGGATAGCTTGTAAAATAGTTTTCCAGTCATTCACTTTCAGCATCCTTGAATCCCTGGGTTGAAGGTGGGTTTCTTGTAGACAGCATATAGATGGATCATATTTCCTTATCCATTTTGCCAAACTGTGTCTCTTGAGCAGTGAGTTTAATCCATGAACATTCAGTGTTATTACTCGCAAAGAATTTCTTATTTCAGCCATATTTTCTTTGGGTTAATGCATGTCAATGTTGTTTTATTTCTGTTTTTGTCTTCTTAGTTGTTTTTAAACTCTCCTCCAACTCTCTCTCCCGTGATTTTTTCTTTCAACATGTAGAACTTCCTTTAATATTTATTGAAGTGCAGGTTTCTTATTGACATACTCTCTTAATTTCTGTTTATCTGTGAATATTTTGAACTCTCCATTATTTTTGAATGTCAGTTTTGCTGGATAGAGAATTCGTGGCATGAAGATTTTTTCTTTTAGTACTTTGACTATATCATACCACTGTCTTCTTGCCTCCATGGTTTCAGATGAGAAATCTCCACTTAATCTTATGGTGCTTCCCTTGTATTTGTTGATTTTCTTTTACCCTGCTGCCTTGAGTATTTTCTCTTTGTCTTGAGCATTGGACATTTTGATACCTATATGTCCTGGAGTTGGCCTGTTGGGATTTATACTGTTTGTGGGTGCACTGTGCTTCCTGGATCCTTCTCAATAGGGTTGGGAGGTTTTCACCCTTTATTTCCTTCATCACTCCTTCTGTTCCCTTTCCCTTCTCTTCTCCTTCTGGGATGCCCATAATGTGGATGTTTGTGCATTTTGTGTTGTCAGTTAAATCCCTGTTTCCCTGATGGATTTTTCTATCTGTTTGTCTATCTCTTCTACTATCTGTTTGATTTCGGATGTATTGTCTTCCACATCACTAATTCTTTCTTCTGCCTGTTCAAATCTGCTGTTATGTGAATCCAGCGTCTTTTTTATTTCTTGGGTTGTACCATTGATCACCATCATATCCATTATCTTTTTGTTTATGTTTACAATTTCTTCAGTATGTTCTCCCAGTGTCTTTTGTATATCCTTAATCTCTCCCTCACTTCATTAAGTTAGTCCATGATATTTCTTTGGAAAGCTTTGATTAGTTGGTCAATGTTCTGCATCTCTTCCTGGTTTTTCATTTGTTCATTGGACTGGGCCATGTCTTCCTGTTTCTCAGTGTGGTTTGTAATTTTTTATTGCTCTCTAGTCATCATTTTATCTTGATGGGTTTATTACATTCATAAGCTTCTCTCTCTGTTCTTGAGTTTTATTTAGCTGGTGGTTCTGTTTGTGTTGTTTTCTCTTTGACTCTTTTTCTTTGTATTTTATTTTCTTACTTCTTTCTATGTTACCTTCAAGGCAAAAGATTAGGTCCAGATGAATTGAAAGATGTGGAAAATGAAGAAGGATAATAGTAATATTGAAAAAATGTTAGAAGAGGGGCCAGATACGACTTAGTTAAATGAATATTTAACTCACGTAGGTAGTGTAGAGTAAAAAGGAAAAAAGTGGAGTACTTACAATGGACTAGGAAACCAAATAAAGGAATATATGTATAATGATTTAGAAAGCTAGAATGATGAAAATGGAGAGAAAGAGTGAAGAAAGGGTTGAACGTAAAAAGTTAATAGCAATAAAAAAAGAAGAAAACAGAATAGATAGAATAGAAATTGATACCCTTACGTTGTGGGTTAATGATAAACGTGGTTTGTTAGAACTACAATAGAAAGCTGAAGGCAGAGAGATGAAAGAAGGGGTATACTTAGTTTTTGAGGCAAAATCAGTATAGACAGAGAATGGGAAATCACTGATGAAGAAACACATCAAAGAAGAGACAAGCTAGCAGCACCTAATTAAAAAGGAAAAAAAAGAAGGAAAAAAAGGGGGGAGGAAAGAGGAAAGAATAGCAAGAGACAACAAATAAACAGAGCAAAACCAAGCAACCACACAAGCAAGCAGTCAAACAAAGCTAAGAAGGAACAGTGTTCCTTCTATAGTCCTTGTGGAATTTCTGAGCCTGCTTGTGTTTATCAATCAATTTCTCTTCAGGGTTCTATCTGCATGTTTTGAAGCAGATATTAGCTATTAAACTAAATTACAAAGAAGAATTCATTTTTTAAAGTGACTGTTTTCTTTTTCTTTTTTGGCAAAATAAGGGACCCAAATTAATTCCTCTTCTAGACCACCCCCTTCACTGAGGGGACCCTAACTAGGCTCGTGGAAACTAATCAAGCACTTCCCACTTCCTGGCCTCCCCAGGGGAGCTGAAACTCTGATACTTCTCAGTGCAGAGTGATAAAATTAGCTGACTCCACCTCACTCTGGAGCCAAGCCTCAGTGTCACTGGGCTGCTGGGTAAATCAGGCTTCCACAGTAGCTTCGCCTCTCCCCTCAGCCTGGCCCTGCTTCAAGCTTGGTTATCTGCTCCCCAAAGCTATGAGGGAGTCCAGGCAGCCAAATCCACAGAAGGCAAACCCCTCTCCACCTTCTGTCAGAACCCTCCCTCTCTTGGAGAATGCTCCCTCACACTGGGTTGCCATGTGGGAGTCATGTCTCAAACCAGTCTTTTTTCCTGAGGGTTGGGCTCAGCTGTCTGTGTTAACCACCACAAGCACAGTTAAAACTCAAAAATCTCTTCCAGTCAGTCCATGCCATCAATCTGCCTGCAGATAGATGTCCCAAGGTTCTCACTCCACCTGCCCACAGCACAGACCCCCAGGCAGGACCCTGTCCACAATTGGTCATTCTCAGAGAGCTGGTCAGTGAATGCCCTCCTAAACCGATGCCATCTTGCCTCTCCCTGCATACTCTTGTGGATAGTATATAATTTTATTAAAGGAGTTTTAACTTCCTGTTAAAGAAAGAAAAAAATCATTCCTTGCATAAACTATAACACTTTTATTTTATTTAGCTTAAATGTCATTTCCCTATGTTTATGAAATACCAAGTATATAAATTTATTAAATCCTTAAGGTGATGAAAGTTAAGTTCATATTTAATGAAATTAAGTTAAAGAAATGTAGATTTGCACTCTTTCAAATGGATAAAATAAATTCCTTTGGTTGCTAATTGTAATCTAACGTAAATTAACCAGTCTATGTAGTTGTGGTCAATTATGAAAAGTTTATAAAAAGCATCCTCTAAACTGAAGCTTTTAAATGGCTAGTTCCAAGAAGTCATTACTATCTAAAAACCTAAATTGATATTAATGGCAGAATGTAACTTCATAGTTCTGAGACCTGTCAGAAGCCACCTCAATCTGCATATTCAAGTGGTAGTATCAAAAGAAAATCTTAATTCCACTGGGAATCTTCAGTTTTCATTTAAAAAATAAATAAAAAGTAGTTTTTCCCCCTGTACTGCTAAAATAAAATACCTGCTAATTAACATCTTCATGGTAAAAGTGTAGAAATAAAATACATTGCATTAGTAGTGTTTAAAAAGTGTATAAAAATCAAGAGATAGACTTGAGCATTGTCAAATTCTCTTGTGCATTCAAACCTGGCCTTCAATACACTGCAGGTTGCCTCTCCATTTGAGTTATTGGCTAGGTTGGTCACTGACCCCTAAAACAATAAAGGCGTCTACTACATCTTTAGTTGTGCTCCTGAAGTTGATGGTGATTAATTTGCAGTTTCAAACTCCTGCAGCAGCCTATGATGGCTCAATATAGCCAAATGTACAATGGATATCACCTTCAAACTGGCACTATTTTATAGTGCCAAAGGGTGCTATGCACCAGGCCAGTAGAATACTGGAACCTACCTTCCTAGCTTCTCTCTATGGTCAATGGAGCTGCAGCATGCTGACTGTGTGAAGGACATACCAAGTGGAGCAATGATCACCAGAGTACTGTGAGTAGAACTTAAACACAATAGGCATTATGGCCTGCTCCCATGAGAGATAACATGTAAGGTATTGCAAACCTAGAACTTAAATCTATTAACTATGCTCAAATAAAAACTTATGTATTAAGTAGTTCTTTAATTATTCTTAAGTAAATGCAACCAGCCAAATGGCTTGAGCAAACAAGTCAGTATTAGACATGATGCCAGTAGAAAAAGGAGGATTCTGTATAATGATAGAAAGAGCTGCTGTACTCATATCCCAAACAATGCCACAACAGATGGGTCAGTTATCCAAGCCCTGAGAGGCCTTGCAGCCTTATCTGAAGAATTCAGAAATTCTGGGATAGACACCAACTCATGGACAAGTTAGTTTGATTCCCTCTTTTCTGAGCCTTGGTCTCAAATTAGAACTATGAAAATTGGAATCTTTAGGAAACCCATTATATTACCCTGCTTAATCCCTTCTTTTATTTCCCTACCCCAATGAACCATTCAAAAGATGTATGTCGGGGGACAGATGTGGCCCAAATGGTTGGGTGTCCATCTTCCATATGAAGGGACCTGGGTTCGATCCCAGGACATCCTGTTAAAAAAAAAAAGTATGTACTCCACATAGGGAAAAATAGGCAATCTGGACCCATGATGTTGCTTAAACAAGCACCCACCAAATTCCAAACAACCCCAATAGAAAATTTTCTAGGTCTGGAAGAAATGGCTGAATCCGCATATAATAAGTAGTGTGAGAAGAATCCAATAAACTCTAAAAAGAAGAAGGGGAATTGAAAGAAATAGAACAAAGGGTGGTCTCTTCTCAAACTGAATTCCCTGTTCCTGCTTATCTAACTTGCACACATTTTTGTTTGAGTCTCAATCACAAGTTAAGCCCCACATTCCTGCATCTCACATAACTCACTTCCTCAAAATCCACATCAGAAAAAGGGGATGAACCCAGATACTGGAGACATGCCCTCATACTCTCCCTAAAAAAGTAATGAAGCCTTGCATCTCTCCATGATTGGGTGAGATTTGCACTTAAGATTGTAAAACCATAGTACGCAGCCAATGAGGAAATGGGTGAGATAGGGAGGAAGGGAAATGAGACATTGTGTCAGGGTCCCTATATAATCTTTTTTCTTGAACTAACCAGGTGCACTCACCCATTTCTATAGCCTGGGCATGTACCCATTCTCATGATAAAGATATAAATTTCTGCTGCCTCTGGTCTAACTCTCTGTCTTCAGAACTTTTATTTTAAGTGGTTGCTGTCCCACACATGTATAGTCCCATGAAGCACATAGACACTCATATTTCCAAGATTTCTTTCTATTGAGTTCTGGTCATGTTCCCAGTATCCCAAAAAGATAATTGTAAAAATACCAGTCTCTCATTCTGGTTGTCTCCTGTTTATTTTCTTTTATCTTTTGACTTTGGTAAAGGTGAAAGAATATAGTAGCAGGGAACTAACCTCTGCAAGGTTGAGAAACAAATGTGCAATTCTATGGAAGTTACAGAACTCTGTGATTCTGAGTGAGGGGATAAATGGAAGCAGGAAGCAGATTGTTTCCATGCATTTCAAACTGCTCATTTCCCTGAAATAAAACCTCAGGTATTATGTTGGGTGAACTCCTGCTAAGGTTTTTCTCTGGTTCTTTTAAAACATGTGATCAATCAAAATTCTACCTATCCATTCATCCCATATTCTAGCACATTTGCCATTGATTGCTTTTTTCCAGATATTGAGCTTTCTCACTTTCTGTGAAATGTTTCATCCCTGGAGGGACCACCCTTGGTCTCAGGGCACAGAGACACACCCAGCAGAGGGAGATACTGTCATCAGTTTACCTCTGATGGAAAATGCTCATGCTGAATCCCAGAGAGTTGGGGCACATGCTCTGTTGGTGTAATGGTGCAGGGAGTCCGTTTCCTGAATTATATCAAGTACAATACAATCCCTCATTGTTTCAGCCTGTTGTACCAAGAATTGCCAAACCCTGTATTCAAATAGAAAATACTCTCTGTGTATCTGCTTCACTATTTAGCATATTCAGAATGCATTTCTTGCACAAGTTATTTAAGTGATTTCAAAGAAGTCTTGGGAGGGTGGAAATGTCCCCCAAGTGTTGCCACATGCAGGTCATAAGAGAAGAATGGGCCAATCATAAACTTTCTTAGCCTGGGGAGGGGGAGGGGGTCACATGGGGTGTCCTGGAGGGATGGTCAAGGTGAGCAGCCTCTGTCCCCAGCCTTAGGGTGACAGAGATTCTCCCCCACTGTCTCCTCCCTTTGTTCCTGGGATCCCTCCTTCCTTGGGCCCTGTGGGCATCCTGTACCCTGGATCTCGCAGTTCATGCTACAGGCAGTTTTCTAAGTGTTTATTGGCCCCTGCATTTTTTTTTTCTTCATATACTCCCCTCAATCTCTGTTTGGTCATTTGTGATTTTCATATTGAGTTTAGGTATTTTGTAAATTAATCTCTATTGCTTTATTTTTATGATATTTTCTCCCACTCTGGTATTGCCCTTTATTTTCTAATTGTTGCTGGTGTACAACAATAATGTTGATTTTTTTTTTCAAGCCTTTACCCAGAGACTTGCTGTGCTCTCTTACTGATTGTAATATTTGTAGATTGTGGTGAATTTTCCATTCATGTAATAACAGCATCCATGAATATCTACCATCTTCATTTCCTTCTAGTTGCCTTATTGCCCTGACTGCCCTTCCACTACAAGGTAGAATCAAATTGGTGAGAGCAGGCTTCTTTCTCTGGATCTGATTCCAGGGGAAAAGCTGTTTTCCCAAAAATCCTATGTTAAAAGTATGGTCATTACCAAAGGTTCATATTACACAAGCTTAATCTGTTAAAGGAAATTCCCACAATATTAAGAAATATTTTTTACTTTTTTAAACTTAATATAATAAACTATTATATTTATTTTAAAGAAGTTTTAGATTTCAGAATAGTTACATTTAAAGTATAGAGGATTGCCATATACCCCAAACCCTCTTTGTGATTTTTCACATTTTATTTTCCATTTCCAAACCTTTCCAATCAATCAAAATAGAAATTGTGTACATTTTAAGCATTAGCTTCCTATTCCCTGACACAATCAATATATTCCCTGGTAGCCTATATTCTAGATTATATCTCTATAAATTTACATTTTATATTTAGTTCAAATATAAAGGTCTTTCAGTATTTGTCTTTTTTGGCCCAGCTCACTTCATTCAGCATAATGTCCTCAAGATTCATGCAACGTTGTCTCTTGCATCTGGACTTCTTCCTTTTCACACCTGAATAATATTCCAGCCTCCCCACCACCCTCATCCCACCTCTTGCCCAGGGTATTGGGCTATTTGAGAGATCACCCCAGGACTGTGATTGGTTTAACTTTTGCAATCTGCCTGTCATTTTATTAGTGGAAAACTAAATAATGATTTTATTTTTGTAAAATTAAAAATAGTAGACAAGCATTTATATAATTACAGCTCCAAAGCAGAGCAATACAAATAAGTAAATTATTGCAGTTTTAAAAGAAAAGTGTAAAAGCCAAATGATGTCTAAAGAAGTTTTGGAACCAACTTGGTTTTTACCACAGCAGTTCCATTTTTTCTAAATGTTTTAGCACAATTGTGTAAAATAAACGTCTAAGCACAGAGACATATTAATTTCAATGACCATAATATATGGACTCATATTTAAAGCAGAAAGATCAATACTCACCCACAAATACACATAATAAATGTAAGAATGACATTTAAGAGAAGTCACTAGTGAACACTTTTAAAAAATATATATTTTAAAAGATGTTTAGATTACATAAATGTTAAAGAAAAATTACAGGGATTCCCATGTTCCCCACCTCCCACATCTCCCATAATCTCCCACATAAACATCTTTCATTAGTGTGGCACATCACCTGCAATGGATATACACATCCTGGGGCTTTGCCACTAAGCATGGACCATAGTTCACATTGTAGACCACACTCTCTCCCACATTTTACATATGCTGATGTAAAATGGCCTATATCTGTTGTAATGTCACTCAGGATAATTCCCAAGTCCTGAAAAAGCCCCTGTATCACAACTGCTTTTCCCCTCCCTGCCCCAAAGCATCCAGTGGCCACTGGCTCCACCTCACTGTGGTAATTTCTTCCATTGCTTGAATCGCAATATGTCTACAACAGAATACCATTAAGTCCACTCTAGTTCATAGCTCTTCCCCCCCAATCCTGAGGAGACTGGGATGGTGATGTACACTCCACCTCCAAGTGAGAGGGGGCTTATATCCCAAGGATACAGTGGATGGGATTATCCTGCCTACAGCTGCAGGCTATCTCCATTCCTTGAGATGCTCATTGTTCATCATCGTCTCCTCACCAGGTGACTTGGGTGAGTCCATTGGGCTGTAGAGTAGGAGTTGCAGCTCCACTGAGATTCCAGGCACAGCTGGCACATGGGCAGGCCAGAGGCTCTGGTCACTGGAAGTACACCTACAAACTCCAGCATCACATATAGGTTTGAATAGAAGGGACCATGTTCAGGGAGGACTTGTTTGAGTCCAACTCTGTCACTCTCAGGAGCACAGATTCCAAAGTATAGCCCACTGATAAGGCATCAATCTCTGGAGATATCTGCCCTTATATAGGACCTGAGTGTCTCCAGAGCCCTCAGGAGCACCTCTGTGAGGAGTGATATGCACTTTGGTGTTCTATAAGAACTTACTGAGGTGTGTATAAGCGTAACCTCTGGGATGACCTCCTGACTCTCTTTGATGTCTCTTAGCAACATGAACTCATTTGTCTTTACCTTTCCCTCCTTTTATTCAAGTTTTTTTTCCAGTCATATTTTCAGTTGGCACTTGTTATTAATCCCTTGTTGCCAGGGAGGGTCATCCCTGGGAGTCATGTCCCATGCTGGGGGAAATGTAATGCATTCATATGCTGAGTTTGGCTTAGAGAGAGGCCACATTTGAGCATCAAGGAGGCTCTCAGGTGGCAAACCTTAGTCACCCCATAACAGTAGGCTAAATTTCAATTACAAGAACAAAGACTCATAAGGCTAGTCATCAATAAGAAGAGCCCATTAGTGGACCATCCTCCTTTGTCAGACACTGCCCCTGCACTTGGGGGACTATTGCTGCTCCCTTGGAGAATGTGGCAGAGCTCTTCAGGCTAGGAATTCAGTCTTCCCTTATTTATTGAATGATTGTCTACCCACTGTGAACATTCCCCATCCCTTGATCATTTGAACAATTTTATATATCTTTCATGTATATTCAGGTGAACTCTCTCCCATGAAAATCCCATCCCAGACACCCCCTACCAATGATCCACTGCTGCTCCCATTGTAACTCTTCTCTGATCTAAACCTTCCTTGAAGATGAAGCCCATATAATAGCCAAATACAATTAATAGGAAAATGAAATAATAATGATTAGCTTAAATGAAAGAGAGAAAATACGTGGAAACTCAGAAAAAAAAACCTAAATATAAAATAAAATTAAAGTATTGAGACATTCAAAACTGAGAAAAACAAAAAAACTAAAAAATAAAAAATAATAATTATTATTATTGTTTATTTTTATCACTGCTTTAAGGTGTTCCAGTCTGTACCATGGCACCTTCCCCCTCTCACTCCCTAGTGACTCCCAAATTTTCATTTAATTTTCAAAAATGTTTTAGTTCTCAGCAAAGTCACACACAGAATACTAAAGACTCTCATATACCCAATCTCCTTCCCCTTTCCTCACCCCATATTAAAACCTTTTTTATATGGATGGCAGCATTGTTACAACTGTTTTACAGATGGTGATGTAAAACATTGTAAATGGTTTACAGTATAGTTTACAACTTAGATGATACAGTTTAATAATTTTTGATGAAATTTACATTTCTGTAAGGTAATGAAAAACATTTCCCCTGACTACTAAATACCCCTGTTTGATCTTTTCTGTTACTTCCTCCCCATCCCCCTGGGGTACATGATACTCCCCTGTCTGACTCATTGGATGACAAGATTCATAGTTAGATGCAATAAGAGGTCTTGACATGCTGATCATCCTCTCCTATTAGGATCCACCCTTGCACTTAAGAGACACCCACCTGTCTGTTTCTGGGTGAGTTGGTCCTCCCAAAAATGCGGGTCCATCTCCTTCCCACTCACCATGTGGGTCTCCACTCCCTGACCCAACTCATTATGAGAGGATGAATATCCACACACTTCCCAGAATCCTACTCCAGATACTAGTGAACGCTTTTTAAGCTGCCTCCTATTAGAGGTAGTGGAATGGAAATAAACATTCTGAATATGAAGGAAGCAAGAAATACACATTTACTAGAATTTATCTTGCTTTATGTGCAGGTGGGGCAAGTTCAACTAATCTTTTAGGGGTTGGGGGAAAAGGAGGCAGAGGACACTACTCATTTACTTGATTTCTTTTGCTTCACTTTGGTATGCTTACAACTGTGGGATAATTAAATATAGTAGAATACACTATTAATCTGACTCTTAAGAGAGTGTGTAGTAAACCTAGGGGTTTAAATAACCACTCAAAATCTAGAGACTTGCTATGATATGTTTCCTATCAAAGTAACCATAACCAGAATTTGCTTAATAGGTTAGATGTTGTTGAAAGGGCAATTACAAATGATGAAGAGAAAATGAAAACACTGAAATACATAACAGACCCTTGTAATTCCAGACACAACATTATAGGCCTCCTCCCATCCAAGATACTGTTATACATTGTGCTTTCTGAGCTGCCACTGTTAAGCCAGAGACCCATTACCTTAGCATCCGAATCCATGTCCCTTCACCCATTCCCACAAAACTTGCCAAAAATAACTTGTGGAGGGTTTTATCTCAGTGATTTCTGCCATCGATTTCCTCAAATATCCATTTCTGCAGCCTGAAGTTCAAAATGCATTGAAATACTGAAATAAAAACCAATTTTCTTGATTTTTCAGCCACATCTTAAGAAAAGATATTTAAAAATAATTTGTAGAGTACTAAATTTCATAAGTACTTAAAAATATTCAAATATATTACAGTAGCCTAAAATAGCATCTCTTAGTAAACTAACAGGCATTAGTAAGAAAAAGTAACACTACAACAACTTTATACTTTCACCTTTTTGGTTTTCATGTGCAGGTAACCTAGTTTCATCATCACTAACATGAACCTCTCAATAAGCCAAACAAATAATTTATTCTTTGAAAAAGCCAACTTCAGTTTAGAGTATATACATTTTATATTACATCTTACAACTTAATAACAAAAGCATATTTCTTTCAAAAAACTGTGGCAAAATCAAAACTGGTAAATATTAACATACACAAATAGATCCAAAATATTACTTTAGAAAATCATTTGCAAACATTGGCTGACCATCCTCAACAGTGGAAACACCAAGGTAAAGAATATAGAAATAAAAAGGAAATCACTTTTAAATAATTTTCAGTAGCAAATTGTGAGGATGGCCACATTCAGGTGATGGCCCTGGCCCTAAGCAGCTGCAGGCAGCTCGCTGTTTGCACCAATGAGGCAGCCCCCATCTCCACATAAACTTGGGCCTGTGTCCAAAGGTAGCTGATAAACTTAGCTTGTAGCAACTGTTCTCTAAACAATCCTGGAGTTGAGGACAGTTAAGGAACAATAATATAGTATGTTTTATAATCTAATTGACATGTTATATAAGCGATTTGGCATGTTACGTTTACCATTGTATCAATATGTTTTGCATGCCAAGAATGAGATAATAAAAACCAACAGGGCAGCCTGAAGCCTGATGATTGTCTGCTGCATGGCTGCTGACTTGTAAGGACCATTATACTTCTCCTCCCTGTATTTTTTCCCTTGCACCCCACACAAGTCCCTTACTTAGATGCTGTTAACACAAAGTATACGGTAAAATGAAAAATGAGGAAATTTTAATAACTGTTAAGATGCCAACAATGAAATTGATTTTATTTTGACATGAATTTGATATTTTAAAAATAATTTAAAGATCACAGATACAGAACTCCAAAAAATCTCCCTCTCTTTTCTTGTTTTAAGATACCTCTTGCCCCTGGTATCACAGATATGCCAGTCTTGTGAATACCAGAGAGGTATGGGGGCCACTGCAACATAGTCAGTGAACAGAAGGCATATTTTCCACTATAAATCTTCCAATCTTTCAAAATATTTTAATGCTCGGTTAGGATAAACAATAAAGTCTTCATCCAATTTTCTCATATATAGCAAACTATACTCACTTTAAAAATATACTTTCTTCAGCTTTCTCATATATATTTTTAAATATATATTTTTTCCCTCTTTTTCAAAATAGAGCTCTTGATGATTTTACACTAAGTAATGTTTCATGTACCTATGGTTTAATTGCACATTTTAGGAAAACTCACCCATGCTATTTCAAATTTCCATGACTAGAAAATTGTGTATTTATTACAAAGCCCTCATCAAAATACAGTTTTCACCGGGAAAAATAAATAGAAAAGACCAGAGGATTTATACAAATTAAGAAAAAATTAACCTGGGTAGTTTTCAGTGTGGTTCTTCAGTCTGTATCAAGCACATTTGATATTCTCCCAGAGTTTTCAACTTGAGTTGTTTTTTTTTTTCAGTTTAGATTTTAGGATCTCCACATTTGTTTTTCATCCAATATCATCTTCCACCAAGCTCTGAGCTTGAACTCTAGTCAGGAGCTTAGTCAGAAACACCTGGAACAATGGTGGTGGAAGAGTTCATGGAAAACTTGCCATCACAGCTGTGGTTGGTCACACAGGGCAATGGCACTGGCCAAAGTCTCCACAACCTTCTCTTATTCACCTGGGTCTAGGAACTCCTTTGCTGAGCTGTATTTCTTCAAGGATTATTTCTGAACTGCTTTGTTTTGTTTCAGATTGGATAACTTTGAAAGCACAGCTGTCTGCTTGGCAAGTTGCTGTTTTCTTTCCTGGCTCCCACAGCTGTTTTTGAAAATGGGTTCTCTCTGTGTCTTGCAGTTGAATTAAATACAATACCCCATGCAGAGGGCCACATGTACACTGGTGGTGAGTCCTGTTTTCCAACACGCCATTTTCCCTTGGTTGCCTAGTGTATAGGGCAGCATTGGCCAGCAATGGAGCCATTGCTGTGAACACTCCAATTATGAAGTTCTTTTTTATTGCTTTTATTATTTATCTTCTGTATGTGCATTAGGGAACCACCAAAATATGTGGCATCATGACAAATGGAAAAAGGTTAAAATGAAGACACAGATTTAGACATACATGGGTTCCCTGTCTTTTCACAGAATGCACAAGATGTGTGGAATTTGGCAACTGAGGAAGCTCTTTTTCCTGTTGGTATCCATTTGCCTAGCAACTCAGAGTGGTGAAAAGGGGGAAGATGAATTTTAAAAAAATAAGCACTCAGGTAGCCATGATTGCTGTGTGATATGGCTTTCTAGTCATTCTGAATATCTCCAAATAAAATGTGAAATGAAAATAATTTATCTTTAGTTCCTTAATGAGAAAATGCAAAACACAGTGGCTTCCTAAGATGGACACTGAAATTGTTTATTTCATCTGAGGGATATACATCTTTTGAGACCAAATTATGGGGCAGCCCTTCTATCTGAAACAGGACAGGATCACTCTCAATAACAGTGATAAAGGAAGTGCTATGACCCTAACACCCCCTCAGCAGAAACCCACAGCTTTAGGAAGATAAGCACCCCTCACCCCTTTCTCCCTTTCTCTCTTTTCTCTCTGGAATCCACCTCCTTAGGAAGATAAGAATTCCTAGCCTGCCTCTTTCAACTGGAATTTACAACTCTAAACAGAAAATGACTCTTCTTCCCTAATAGCCCACTGATTTAGGGAGATAAGCTCAACTCATACATTCAACTTTTGTAACCCTTGCCTGCCTGCTTCTTTATTTTTTATTTATTTATTTATTTATTTTTAAAGATTTTATTTATATATTCATTTATCCCCCCCTTGCTGCTGGTGCTCGCTGGGTCAGATAACCACGCCGTGCGGGCGGGCTTGCCTTCACCAGGAGGCCCCAGGAACCGAACCCGGGGCCTCCCATATGGTAAACGGGAGCCCTACTGATTGAGTCACAGCCGCTTCCCCTGCCTGCTTCTTTAGGAATTTTTTTTTTTTTAAGATTTATTTATTTACTTATTTCTACCCCTCCCCCCTCATTGTTTTTTTTTTTGTCTATTTTTTTTTAATTTATTTTTATTGTGGGTAAAAATCAAAATTCTCACATACAAACATTTGCAAAATGATAAATAAATATATATGCATATATGTATATTTGCTTACAATAATGTTATATATATATATATATATATACATATATTTTAAGAGGTGCTTAGATAACCCAAAATATTACACGGAACCCACAGGGATTCCCATGTTGCCCACCTCCCACACCTCCAACCATATCCCACACAAACATCTCCCACAAGTGTGGCCCACCACCCTCAATGAACTTACACATCCTGGAGCCTTGCCACCAACCATAGACCAGAGTTCATACTGTAGACCACACTCTCTCCCACTCAGTTCTTAGTGGTGTGTGCTGATTTAAAATGGCCTACATCCGTTGCCACAACGGTACTCAGGACAACCTCCAACTCCCAAAGAAGCCCCTGTATTTCAACTGCTCATCCCCTCCCTACCCCAAAAGTGTCAAGTGGCCACTGGCTCCACCTCATTGTTATAATTTCTTGCATTGCTAGAATCACCATATGTGAACAAGAGAATATCATCAAGTCCACTCTAGTCCATAGTTCTTCCCCAAACCTGAGGGGACTGGGATGGTGATGTCCACTCCAACTCCAAGTGAGAGAGGGCTTATATCCCATGGATACAGTGGGTGAGATGATCCTGCCTGCAGATGCAGGCCCTCTCCATTCCCTGGGATGGCCACTGCCCATCATTGTCTCATCACCAGGTGACTTGAATGAGCCCATTGAGCTGTAGGGTAGGAGTTGCAGCTCCACCTAGATTTCATGCACACCTGGCACATAGGTAGGCAGGAGGCTCCAGTCTCTGGAAGTATACCTAAAAATTCCAGCATCACATATAGGTTTGAATAGAAGGGACTGGTGAACCATGTGCAGGGAGGACTTATTTGAGTCTAATTCTGTCACTCTCAGGAGCACAGATTCCAAAATAGAACCCACTGATAAGGCATCAGTCTCTGGGGCTATCCCCCCTTATATAGGACCAGGGTGTCTCCGTAGCTCTCAGGAACCCCACTGAGTGGGGTGATAGGCACTTAGATGTTCTATGAGCTCCTACTGAGGTGTGCATAAGAGTGACCTCTGGGATGACCTCCCGACTCTCTTTGAAGTCTCTTAGCCACTTGAACTCATTTGTCTTTACCATTTCCCCCTTTTATTCAAGGTCTTTATCCAGTTGTGTTGCCAGTTGGCACTTGGTATTAATCCCTCATTGCCAGGGAGGCTCATCCCCGGGAGTCAGGTCCCATGATGGGGAGAAGGTATAGCAATCATATGCTGAGTTTGGCTTAGAGAGAGGGCACATTTGAGCAACAAGGAGGCTTTCAGGTGGCAACCCTTAGGCACCGCACAACTGCAGGCTAAGTCTCAGTTACAAGAGCAAAGACTCACAAGGGTAGTCATCAATAAAAAAAACACATCAGTGAGTCATCCTATTTTGACAGGCACTGTCCCTACACTTAGAGGACTATTGATGCTTCCTTGGAGACTGTGGCAGAGCTCTCGAGGCTAGGAATTCAGATTCCCTCATTTATTGTGTGATTATCCACCCATCGTGACCATGCCCCATCCCCTGATCCTTTGAATGATTTTGTATATCTTTCATGTATATTCGGATGAACCAATCCCCACGAAACCCCCCCCAGACATCCCCCCTCAATAATCCCCCACAGTACCCATTGTAACCCTTCCGTGATCAAAATCCTCCATGAACATTTAGTCCATAAAATAATCAAATACACTTACTAGGAAAATGAAACTAGTGTGATAAGCTTACATGCAAGAGACAAATATAAGGAAACTCAGGGGAAAAAAAAAAAAAGAGAGAAGGAAAAAAAAACAAATAATCAAACAAAGAACAAAACAAAATAAAATATAATTAGTGGATTGGGACATTCAAAAAACGGGCAAAAAAGCAAAGGAAATGCCTTTAAAATATATATATATATATATATATATTCCATTTTTTTTTCCTTTCTCTTTTCCTTTTTTTTTTTTTCCTTCCCTTTATCACTGTGTTATCGGATGTCTGGTGTGCCATGACACCTTCCTCCTCTCAATCCCCATTGTCTCCCAGTTTTTCATTTAATTTTCAAAGAAGTTTTAGGTCACAGCAAAGTCACACACGGAGTGCCGGAGACTCCCAGATACCAAACCACCACCCTTACCCACCCCATATTAACTCCCCCCCCCCTTTTTTTGGTTGTTAGCATTGTTATAACTGTTATGCAGATAGCAAAATATAGCAAGTAAACATTGTCAGTGATTTACAGCATAGTTTACAATTTAGATGATACAGTTTAATAATTTGATGATATTTACCATGTCCTGTGACCATTACTGTAAGGTAATGAAAAATCTTCCCCATGACCACCAAACAACCCATTAGATCTTGAGTATTCCCTTCTCCCCAGCCCCCCAGGGCCCGTGATACCCTCCTCTCCCAACCCATGGAATGTCATGATTCCCATTTATATGCCCTGGGGATTTGAACCAGCCTTTCCTAATGCACCCACTCCCCAGTGCTGCACCACCAAACCCAGGAACACAACCACTCATCTGCCCCATCCCCCAACAAACAACCACACTCTACCCTTTACCGTAGATTATGTCCATATGGGTGATGGCTCAAAGCCTGCACTTCTCTTACTCTCCTTTGTTAACCTATCTTTCAGACAATGGTTCTCAGAGACTGCTCACTTTCCTCAGTTCAGATCAGTGAGGTCATATATTGTTCATCCTTCAGTGCCTGGCTTGCTTCACTCAACATAAGGTCTTCAAGATTCATCCACGTTATTCCATGTGTTAGCACTTTGTTCTTTCTTACAGCTGAGTAATATTCCATTGTATGTATGTACCACATTTTGCTTATCCATTCATCTGTTGATGGGCACCGGGGCTGATTCCAACTTTTGGTAATGGTGAACAATGCCGCTATGAACATTGGTGAGCATATATCTGTTTGTATTTTTGTTTTCAGTTCTTCTGGGTATATACCCAGCAGTGGAATTGCTGGATTATATGGAAGATCTATTGCTAGTTTTCTGAGGAAACACCAAAATGTCCTCCACAGTGGCTGGAGCATACCGCAGTCCTACCAGCGGTGGATGAAGGTTCCTATTCCTCCACATCCTCTCCAACATTTAGTGTCTCCTGTTTTTTTAATAGCTGCCATTCTGATGGGTTTAAATGGTATCTCATTGTAGTTTTGATTTGCATTTCCCTGATAGCAAGTGATGTTGAGCATTTTTTCATGTGCTTTTTAGCCATTTGTATTTCTTCTTTGGAGAAGTGTCTTTTCAGGTCACTTGCCCATTTTTAAATGGGTTGTTTGTCCTTTTATTTTCGAGGTGTAGGATTTCTTTATATATGCAGGATATTAGGCTCCTATCAGATATATGGTTGCCGAATATTTTTTCCCATTGGGTAGGCTGCTTTTTTATTTTCTTAATAACATCCTTAGAGGTGCAGAAGTTTTTAATTTTGAGGAGATCCCATTTATCAATTTTTTCTCTTGCTGCTCGTGCTTTGGCTGTGAAGTTCATGAAACCATTTCCTATTACAAGGTCCAGTAGATGCTTCCCTACATTATCTTCCAAGGTTTTTATGGTTTTGGCTCT
>JAKSZT010053994.1:400890-441438 GCA_026826555.1 Tolypeutes matacus | reverse complement strand
TTTGACAAGTATATGTCTTGGAGTTGGCCTGTTGGGATTTATACTATTAGGGGTGCGCTGTGCTTCCTGGATCTGCACATCCATCTCTCTCAATAGAGTTGGGAAGTTTTCAGCCATAACTTCCTTCAACACTCCTTCTGTTCCTTTTCCCTTCTCTTCTCCTTCTGGGATGCCCATAATGCATATGTTTGTGCGTCTTGCATTATCGGTTAATTCCCTGAGACTGTACTCGATTTTTTCTATCTTTTTGTCTATCTTTTCTACAATCTCTTTGATTTCAACTGTATTGTCTTCCATATCACTAATTCTTTCCTCTGCCTGTTCAAATCTGCTGCCATGTGAGTCCAGCATCTTTTTCATTTCTTGACTTGTGCCTTTGTTCGCCATCATATCCATTACCTTTTTAGGTGTGTTAGCTATTTCTTCAGTATGTTCTCCCAGTGTCTTCTTTATATCCTTAATCTCTTCCTTCAGTTCTTTAAGTTGGTCCATGATATTTGTTTGGATAGCTTTGATTAGTTGTTCGATGTACTGCATTGCTTCCTGGTTTTTATTTTGTGCATTGTACTGGTCCATGTGTTCCAGTTTCTCAGTGTCATTTGTATTTTCCTGTTGCCCTCTGGTCATCATATTTTCTTGATGGGTTTGTTCAGTTGATTAGCTTTTCTCTATGCTCTAGAATTTTATTTAGCTGTTGGTTCTGCATGTGAGTTAAGTTTTCTCTTTGGCAGTTTTTCTTCTTATTTTATTTCCTTACTTCTTTCTATGTTCCCTTGAAGGCAAAAGGTTAGGGCCAGATGAATCAAAAGATGTAAGGAAGGCAGAAGGATAATAGAAATATTGATAAAAGTTAGAAGGGGGCAAAATGAGACTTAATGAGATGAATATTTAACTTGTGTAGGCAGTGTAGAGTACTAGGAAAAAATATGGAGTTCCTACAATGGACTGGGAAAACAAATGGAGGAATATATATATAGTGATTTAGAAGGCTAGAATTATGAGGAGGGAGAGAAATAGTAAAGAAAGGTCTGAAAGGAAAAAGTTAATACTAATAATAAAAGAAGAAGAAGAAGAAGAAGAAAACAAAATAGATGGGATAGGAATTGACATCCTTAAGTTGTGGGCCTATGAAAAAATGTTGTCTCTAAGAACCACAACAGAAAACAGAAGGCAGAAAGATGCAGGAAGGATAAGCGATAGTTTGTAATACAGAATCAATATATACAGCGAGTGGGAAATTGCTGAATAAGAAGCCCAGCAAAGAAGCGACAAGCTGGCAGGACCTATTAAAAAAAAAATAGAAGGAAAAAGGAAGGGGGGAGGAAAAAGGAAATAATAGCAGTAGACCAGAAAGTAACAGAGAGAAACCAAAGATTCACACAGGCAATCAGTCAAACAGAGCTAAAGGGGGTCAATGATTCCCCTAGGGTCCACGTGGATCCTTCCTGCCTACTTGTGTTTATCAATGAATTTCCCCACAGGGTTCTATATGCAGGTCCTGAAGCAGCTTTTAGCTATTAAACTAAATTAAAAAGAATTTATTTTTCATCTGTTGAGGTGACCTCACTTTTTCTTTTTTTTTTTTTTTTAGCCAAATGCAGGACCCAAAATAATTCCTCCTCTAGACCAACTCCCTTACGGAAGGGACCCTAGCTGGGCCCGTGGAAATTAATCAAGCACGTTCCACTTCCGGACTCCCCAGGTTAGCTGAAGCTCTGATGTTAGTCAGTGAGGAGTGCTAAAGACAGTGGATTCCACCCCTTCTGGCGCCGAGCTGGGGCATCACCGGGCTGCTCAGTAAATCAGTTTGAGTGCAGATTCGCTTCTGCTCTCAGCCTAATGCTGCTTCAGGTCGGCTTATCTGCTCCCCAAAGCTATGGGGCGGTGCAGGCAGCCAGATTGATGTCTAAAAATATAAAATACCCTTCCCTGTCTTCCAACAGAACCCTCCCTTTTTTGGGAAGTGTCCCTTCTTCCTGGCTCCCCACTCTGGTTCACCGGGTGCTGATTAATTAGTTTGTTTTGTTCACACAAGATCCAAGGGGCGCCAGGCAGCCAGATCCCCAGAAAATAAAACTTTTTCACCCCGTCCGTGGCTCCAAATGGCCGTTTTATTTTATTTTATTTTATTTTATTTTTTCCCTAACCGCGGGGCTCAGCCGCCTGTGCCAACCTCCACCGACAGCCTCAAAACTCACGAATCTCCACCGTTTTGTCCACGCCGCCAATCCGTGCCGATAGATGTCACAAGCTTCTCACTCCACGCGTGCACAGCACAGACCCCCGGACAGGACCCCGTCCACAATCCACCTTGCCATGGGAGCTTGCAGTGTGTGCCCTCCTACACTAATGCCATCTTGGTCCTCCTTCCTGCTCCCTTAGGAATTTGCCTGCTGGAAGTCCCTATATAAACTTATGAAAGCCAAGACAGGGCACTCAGAATTTGGAGACTTGACTCTCTTCTGGGCCCACATGTAATAAAAATTTGTTCCTCCACTCCTCAAGAGCCGCTTGGATTTTCTCATCATCTAAGTTTTGTTTTTGCTGCAAAATTTGTTTTCCTGATTGGGAAATGAAACTGAGCAGGCCTGTTGTGCCCCTGGCTTGGGACTGATGGGTGTGGCTGATCACACTTTCTGAGTGAATGAGGTGGGTGCCACCCATCCTCTTAATGGGACCTTCTGAGGTGGTTCCCACAGGCTGCATCCTCACACCCTGGCCCAACTCAGTGGGGAGGTGGACAGAACAGTGCCAAAAGACTCTGGATCTGTTCTGCACTAAGGATCAAGGGGCCAAGTCTTCAGTCAGGCCCATCCATGGACAGAAGAGGAGACAGATCACCTCCCAAAGTCTCAAATATCAAGATCCCAGGATAGGGTTGACCCTGCAGGAGGGATTGCATAATCTCTGAGAAACTGTGTGTGTGTGAAGATGACAGAGGCTAGCCTCTGTTATTCCAGTCTGTGACTCCACAGTTTGTTCTATCGAGCCTGTGTGGGCCCTAAGCTGTTTACAATGGCATTGTCATATGGCATAATGACCCACACTGAACTCTGCCCAGGTGCCTTAGCCAAGATGAGCCAAATTTCTCATGACAGATGCAGACAGGCAGGCTTCTGAGTGACTGCACAAGAGGCAACCCATTCCTTTGTCTGTCTTGTACCACTAACTTGGGGTGTGGCTTTATTACAGTTAATTCCTGAGGGAGTGACTGTGTAACTTCTGAGTGATTGTGTGTGTGAATGAGGATGACAGAGGCTTGCCTCTGTTATTCCAGTTTGTGACTCCACAGCTTGTGCTACAGAGCCTGTATGGACAACAACCTTTTATGGATACATCATATGGCATAGTGGCCCACACTGAACACTGCCTGGGCACCTTAGCTAAGGTGAGCCAAAGTTCTCCTTTGTCTGTCTTGTGCCACTGATGAAGGGTATGGGCTCATCACAGTCAAAGCCTACCATCTTAAACTGCATGCTCAAGAATTTTAAGAAGGGCTTTTCCAGAGGTTATGGCCTCTGGATGAACCCCGGCACCCTCTGAACCTTATGTGAAGTAGAGTGGCCAACTTTTAATATTAACTGGCCCTCAGAAGGGACCCTGAATATAGCGAGGGTCTGTGCAGTGTGGCTGGTTTTCACAGGAACTCCTGGCCACCCTGATCAGTTTCCCTACATCAACTCTTGGTTTGAGATAGCCCAGACTCTGCCCCCTTCCAATTGTTCATTGGAAAAAAGGGACACAGCAGGATCTTAGTTGCACAGGGAACAGGGCTTCAAAAGCCAGTCATTCATCAAGTGTCCTCAGAAGAGGACACACAAACCCCACCACCACTTTCATATGCTTTGGCCACTGTAGCCTTTCCTCCTAGCCTGGGAGTGCAGACATATCTCCCAGAAACACCCTGACCTTCAGTGTCTCTGGGAACATCGGCACCCTCTGAAGAAAGCACTGGAACCCCAATAGCAAGGATGCTCCAGTCAGCAAAATCTGTGTTACAGATGCCCCTCTGTGAAACACAGGGTCTGGCCCAGATCAGTGAGGATGGGACCATCCAACCCAGGAGGCCTGTTTTGTACTGCCAGCCCTTCACAACTACATAACTCTTAAACTGGAAGCTCCACACCCCTCCTATACAGAAAAGCCCCAGGCCCTTATTGATCTCTGGAATCCATTTCCAAACCCATATCTTACTTGGGATAATTGCCACCAATTCCTCCTGACTTTGTTTAATATGGAGGAGAGATGCCAGATTCTGACAAAAGCCCAAAATTGGCTGCAGGAGTAGTCCCGTACTGGCATCTCAAACTCAGAAGACTGGGCATGAGAAGCAGCACAAGAGGCCCAACTGAACTGGGACTTCAACACTGATCAGGGACTGGCTGCACTCCAGCAATATTGGGAAGCACTCCTTTGAGGAGTCTGAGAAGGGGCAAAATGACCCACAAACTTGACAAAGCTGTCTTTGGTTACTCAAACACCCAATGAAACTCTGGGAGATTTCTATGAATGATATTGTGAGACCTTCAGAATCTACACCCCTTTAGACCCAGAAGCTGCAAAAAACCAGAGGACGGTGAATGCTGCCTTAGGTGCACAGGCAGCAACAGACATTAAAAGAAAACTCCAAAAATTAGAAGGGTTCATGGGGATGAACATCTCTCAACTCCTTGAGTTTGCCAACAAAGTATTCACCAATCAAGATGAAGCCACTGAATGATAGGCCAATCCTTGTGCTTCACAGAGGATCAGATACTGCCTTTGCTAGACCGGGACAGCTCCAGGTTTCAGGTTGATGATGATGGGTGCATGGTTCCATGCCATTCCTGGTGGGTTTCTTTCTGCCCAACCTGGTGGAAAAGTTCCAGCAGTTTTTCTGGTTTCTGACTTGAGTTTTCTTCCACATGAAGTCTCCATTCCTTGCTTTGGGTTATGGTGGCAAGGAGAGTGAGGTCAGCCCTGATGCTAAAGCTTGCTGGACCCTCAGATTTGAAGGTAATCTGGGCTCCCAGTTTAGTTAAAAGGTCCCTACCAAATAAGGGAACTAGACATTCAGGCAGGTACAGAAATTCATGAGTCACTTCATGGCCACCAACCTGACAATTTCTCAACTGGCCAAAAGGCCATTGGCTTGACTGGTCTCTGGTCACTCCTATGATGTTCGCAGTTTTTCCACTAAAGGGGTTGACAGGGGTTGTGATCACAGAATTTTAAGTACCAGTGTCTACCATGAATGTCATTGACTGGCCCCCAACTTGTAGTTTGACCATGGGCTCATGGGGGCCAAGATCCAATGAGCCTAGTCACCCCTATTTGAAGTTGAGTCCTGTCAGCCCAATCAGATGGTCCTGGGGTTCAGGTCAGTATTTCCTTATGTGGACAATCCCTCCATGTGCCTGATTCTTTTGGGGGCACTCATTTTTCCAGTGTCCACTTACTTTGCAGTAGGCACTTTGGTCTCTGGCCAGGGCACTTGCCCACCCCCTTTTGAGGTGGCCCTCTTCATCTGGTGGGGTCAGGATTTCCCAAGGCTGCTGCCAGTAGGGATTCTTGATGTTTCATTCACTTGTTGGCCTCTCATTCAGTGGCTTCCTCTCAATTGATGAACACTTTATTGTTGACCTCAAGGAATTTAGGAATGTTCATTCCCATGAGCCCTTCTAATTTTTGGAGCTTTCTTTTAATGTCCAATGCTGCCTGTGCAAACAAGGCAGCATTCACCATTCTCTGGTTTTCTGGAGTTTCTGGGTCAAAAGGGGTGTAGATTCTCAAGGCCTTGCAAAGTGATTCATAGAATCTCCTGGAGATTCTTCAGGCTTTTGAGTAACTAAAGTCATCTTTGTCATGTTTGTGAGTCATTTTGCCCCTTCTCAGACCCCTCGAAGAAGAAACTTAGATGATAGGAGTGCAGCCTATCCCTGATCAGTGTTGAAGTCCCAGTTTGGTTGGGCCTCTGGTGCTGCCTCTAATGCCCAATCGTCCAGATTTCAGATGCTATCAGGGTCCTGCTCCTGCAGCCACTTTCAGACTTTCATCAGAATCTGTTGTCTCTCCTCTGTATTAAACAAGGTCAGGAGGAGTTGGCGGCAGTCATCCCAAGTCACCCCAAGTGGGACAATGGCTTTGGAAAATGGATTCCATGAGATCAATAAGGGCCTGGGGCTTTTCCAAATAGGAAGGGGTGTGGTGCTTCCAGTTTAAGAGGTCTGTAGTTATGAAGGGCTGGTAGTAAAAAACAGACTTCCCAGGCCAGATGGTCCATCTTCACTGATCTTGGCTGGACCCTGCATCTCACAGAGGGGCATCTGTAATGTGGGTTGCCCTGACCAAAGCCTCCTCACTATTGGGGCTTTGGGCTTTCTCCAGTGGGGTCAATGGTCCCAGAGGGTCTGAAGGTGGGGATCTCTCTGGGAGATCCTCCTGTGCTCCCAGGTTAGGAGTGGAGGAGGCTAGTGTGGTTGGAATGTATTGTGGGGTGGTGGGTCTTCCAGGGATCCTTGATGAATGGCCAGTTTCCAGGGCCCCTTTCCTTGTGCAACTAAGACCCTGCTCTGTCCTTTTTTCCCCAATACAGAACTGAACCCAAGGGGGCAGAGTGTGGGCTATTTCTAAACAAGAGTTGATGTAGGAAAACTTATTGAGATGGCTGGGAGTTCCTGTGACAACCAGCCACACTGCAAGGATCTTGGCTATATCTAGGGTCCCTTCTTATGGCCAGCCAACATTAAAAGTGGGCCACTCTAATTCACATAGGGTTTGGAGGGTGTTGGGGTTCATCTGGACACCATAATATCCAGAAAAGCCCTTCTTAAAATTCTTAAGCATGCAGTCTAAGACAGTGGGTTTTGTGATGAGCACACACCCTGTGTCAGTGATACAAGACAGACAAAGGAAGATGTTGCCTCTTCCAAGGCCACTCAGATGCCTACCTGTCTGTGTCTTTCTTGAGAACTTTGGCTCATCTTAGCTAAGGCACCTCGGCAAAGTTCAGGTTAGCTGTTATGCCATATGTTGTAGCCATGGAAAACAGGTTAGGGCCCACTTTGAATACATAGCACAGTCCGTGGAGCCACAGGCTGGAATAACAGATGCAAGCCTCTTTCATCCCTACTCACACACAATCACTCAGAAGTTACACAGTCCCTCCCACAGGGATTAACAATGATAAGCCCACACCCTGACTCAGTGATACAAGACAGACAAAGGAAGGGGTTGCCTCTTCTGAGACCACTCACATGCCTGCCTGTCCATGTCTCTCATGAGAACTTTGGCTCATCTTAGTTAAGGCACCTGGGCACAGTTTGGGTTGGCCATTATGCCATATGACATAGCCATGGAAAACAGGTTAGGGCCCATGTGGGCTCTGTAGCACAGGCTGTGGAGCCACAGACTGGAAGAACAGAGGCTAGCCTCTGTCATAATCACTCATACTCACAATCACTCAGAGGTTATGCAGTCCCTACCACAGGGTCTGCCCTATCCTGGGATCTTGATATTCAAGACATTGGGAGGTGATCAGTCTCCCCTTCTGTCCAGAGACAGGCCTGACTGAGGACTTGGCACCTGGGACCTTACCTTTCCAGAGTCTTCAGGCACTGTTCAGTCTACCTCCCCACTGAGTCAGGCTGGGGTGTGGGGATGTGGTCTGTGGGGACCACCTCAGAAGGAGATCCCATTAAAAGGACAGGTGGGGCCTACCTCATTTTCTCAGAGATCGCTATCAGCTGCATCTGTCAGCCCCAAGCCAGAGGCACAATGGGCCTACTTGGTTGGGTTTCCCAGTCAGGGAACCAAATGTTGTGGCAGAAGAAACTTAGATGATGAGAAACCCAAGTGGCTTTTGGAGAGATGGAGGAACAAAGCTTTATTACATGAAGGCTCAGGGGAGAATCCAGTCCCCAAAACCTAAGCCCTGAGGTTTGGCTTTCATGAGTTTACTTAGGGAATTTATGAGGGCAAATTCCTAAGCATGTGGGCAGGCAGCTTTTATAAAAGCAAAAACTGTGAGTTTAGCTTATGTTCCTAAAACAGAGGGCCTTTAGGGAGGAAAGGAGTCATTAGCTACTTAAAGTTGTGGATTCCAGTTGAAAGGGGTGGGCGGGGATATGTTTATCTTCCTAAGTTGTGGATTCCAGGGAGAAGGGGAGGAGGGGTGCTTATTTTCCTAAGGCTGTGTGTTTCTGCTGATGTGGAGGAGTAGGGCTGCAGCACTTTCTTCAACACTTTCAGGAGATGTCCACAGAGATCTACAACTTTCTTTTAGCTAGAAGCTAAATGTCTGCCTCAATGTCAGTGATTATCAAATAGGGCTAGGAACACTGAGGAATGGGAATGCCCCAGACTGGGGAGTTTCCCAGAGGCCCTGTATTTTTTAACCTGCCACTTGGGGGTGGGGGTGGAGTAGTTGGAAGGAGGCTTTGAGTGGAAAGGAGCCTGTGGCTATTTCTGAGCTTCATCTACACTGAAGCTTCTTGCTTTAAGAATGTTTGCATTTGAAAGAAGGGAGTAAAATCTGCTAGTAGGTTTAGGAGCAAAATAGGGTTTGCATCTTAAGTGATTAACCAAGCCTGAAATCATCTATAAGAAATCATTCACAGATAACTAACAGAACTTGGTTAAAGCCACCTCCAGGAACTAGCACTTAACTGCCTGACATCCTTCCATCTAAGCACAGAAGCTTCCTGTGGAATGACCAAGCCAGGCCTGGTCTCTACAGGTAAGTAGTTCCTAAGCTGAATGTCACAGGGAAGGACACCTACCTCCTCAGATGGACACCTTTCACACAACATGTGGGCACCTACTTCCATGTGCCATCTCATCACTACCATCACATTCTGCAAAAGTGGGAGTACACCAGGGCCCTCACTCTTAACAAGCTTACAAAGACCTACTAAAAGCCAGACAATATTGGGGCTGAATTTCAATGAATATTTTAGGTGAAGTGTCCATGGTGTTGAAATATTTGGAGGTGAGACTTTTATCCTGGGACTGCCTTTCCTCATATGTCTGCTTTGGGATCTGACTTTGGCTGAGAAAGTCCTGGGGAGGCCTGTGGAAGGGTAATGGCAGGGGAAGACCACAGGATGGCTGGTCAATGGCTACTACCTGGAGCTGATGACACCCTTGACCTGAGGATGTGGAGACCACTGATCCCTAGATCATGGGGAAAGGCAGATGGAGACCATCTATGATTTTGTATATACAATTGCCAGGGTTTATGCTTATTCCAGGCAAGGTGTTAAGGCATAATTAACTATAGTTTAGAAAGCAAGAACAAAAGAGGCCAGAGCAAGGTGTCACTGTTGGATAAGAATTGTTCCTATAGTCAAAATTCCCAGAGAGGCAGGGGACTGGGATTTTAATGCAGGAGGAGGAGGCAGAGACCCTTCAGGAAAGGGGCTGTGTGGGCCCCTGTAGGGTGGCTACGTGGGCCTTATCTATGGCAGATGTGAGACCCTCTCTTACCCTGCTGATAGCTCATCTGATCCAAGCCCTCTTGCTAATAGAGCCTTGGTTTAGACGGGCTGCCTGGTAACTTGGGAAGAAGGTTTCCCAGTAAAAAAATCCCATGACTGTGTCAAAAGGGACTCCCCAGGGCAGGAGTAGTATTCAGGGTCTCTTCTACGGCAATGCTCAGAGAAATGCTCTCTCCATTGTATATCTCCATCTTTTTAAGTAAATAGCTGGCCTTATAAATTTTTTGCCCGAGGGCATCTGCCTTTGATATCAGCCAGCTCAGGAGAGGTCTGCTCCTCTCCTTTTGTATGCAAATATAAGAGGGGCTTGGATTCTTTAGTGTTACTTGTCAATTACCTCACTCTTTCTATTTTTTCTGGGATGAAAGTGGTCATTTACTCTTACCAACCTGTCTGCACTATTTCCTCACTCAGAAGTTTTTTCCACCTGTTGAGGAACATTTTTATTTTTTCCAAATCTTCTGACCAAGAACAAAGCTGCTTAAATATTTATGTACAAAGATTTTTTTGTGGATATTTTCTTTCATTTGAGTAAATATATACAAGTGTGATTAAAGGACCATTTGTTAAGTGTATGACTTACTTCATAAGAAACAGGCATTATCTTCCCAAGTGACTTTTTGTTTTGTTTTGCATTCACATGAATAATAAATATGAGTTCCTACTGTTCTGCATTCATGCCACTACTTGGTATTCTTTTCTAAAAAACTAGTGTGTTGTGGTATCTCATGTTCTAATTTGTATTTCTCTCATGACTACTATGTTGAGTTTTTCTTCTTATATTATTTCCCATCCATATATATTTTTAATGGGGTAGTATTAAGATAATTAGCCAATTATTTTTAAAAATTTTTTAAATTAATTTATTTTTTATTGTGGGTAAAAATCAAAATTTTCACAATACATACCAATATTTGTAAAATGATATATAAATGCATATATGTGCATTTCCTTACAAAATGTTATATGTATGTGTGTGTGTGTGTGTGTGTATTTATATATATATTTCTTTTTTAAAGGTGTTTAGATTACCTAAATATTACACAGAACCTACAGGGACTCCCATGTTCCCCACCTCCCACACCTCCCACCACATCCCACACAAACATCTCCCACAAGTGTGGCCCATCACCCTCAATGGACTTACACATCGTGGGGCCTTGCCATCAATCATAGACCATGGTTCACATTGTAGACCATACTCTCTCCCACACAGTTCTGAATGGTGTGTGCTGATTTAAAATGGCCTACATCCGTTGCCACAACGGCACTCAGGACAAACTCCAAGTCCCAAAAAAAGCCCCCGTATTTCAACTGCACATCCCCTCCCTGCCCCAAAAGTGTCCAGTGGTCACTGGCTCCACTTCACTGTTATAATTTCTTCCATTGCTAGAATCACCATATGTATACAACAGAATACCATTAAGTCCACTCTAGTCCATAGTTCTTCCCCCAATCCTGAGGGGACAGGGATGGTGATGTCCACTCCACCTCCAAGTGAGAGAGGGCTTATATCCCATGGATGGGAAGGATGATCCTGCCTGCAGATGCAGGCCCTCTCTATTCCCTGGGATGGCCGTTGTTCATTGTTGTCTCCTCGCCAGGTGACTTGGATGAGTCCATTGAGCTGTAGGGTAGGAGTTGCAGCTCCACCGAGATTCCACGCACACCTGGCACATAGGTAGGCCAGTGGCTCCAGTCTCTGGAAGTATACCTAAAAACTCCAGCATTACATATGGGTTTGAATAGAAGGGACTGATGAACCATGTGCAGGGAGGACTTATTTGAGTCCAATTCTGTCACTCTCAGGAGCACAGATGCCAAAATAGAGCCCACTGATAAGGCATCAGTCTCTGGGGCTATCCCCCCTTATATAGGACCTGGGGGTGTCCAGAGCTCTCAGGAGCCCCTCTGTGTGGGGTGATATGCCCTTTGATGTTCTATGAGCTCCTACTGAGGTATGCATAAGCATTACCTCTGGGATGAACTCCCGACTCTCTTTGAAGTCTCTTAGCTACTTGAACTCATTTGTCTTTACCTTTTACCCCTTTTATTCAAGGTCTTTTTCCAGTTGTGTTGCCAGTTGGCACTTGGTATTAATCCCTCATTGCCAGGGAGGCTCATCCCGGGGAGTCATGTCCCACGTTGGGGGAAGGTAATGCATTCATATGCTGAGTTTGGCTTAGAGAGAGGCCACATGTGAGCAACAAGGAGGCTCTCAGGTGGCAACCCTTAGGCACCTCATAACAGTAAGTTAAGTTTCAGTTATAAGAGCAAAGACTCATAAGGGTAATCATCAATAACAAGAAATCATCCGTGGGCCATCCTCTTTTGAGAGACACTGTCCCTGCACTCGGAGAACTGTTACTGCTCCCTTGGAGAATGTGGCAGAGGTTTCCAGGCTAGTAATTCAGATTCCCTCATTTATTGAGTGATTGTCCACCCACCGTGACCATGCCCCATCCTTTGATTTTTTTAACAATTTTGTATATCTTTCATGTATATTCAGATGAACTTACTCCCATGAATCCCCCATCCCAGACATCCTCCACCAATAATCCCCTGGAGTACCCATTGTAACCCTTCTGTGATCTAAATCTTCCATGAACATGCAGCCCGTATAATAATCAAACACACTTAATAGGAAAAAGAAACAACAATGATAAGCTTATATACAAGAGACAAACATAAGGAAACTCAGGGGAAAAAAAAACAAAAAAAGAACTGAACAATCAAACAAAAAACAAAACAAAATATAATTAGCGGATTGGGACATTCAAAAAATGGAAAAAAAAAAAAAAGGCAAAAGAAATGCCTTTAAAATTTTTTTTTCTTTTTTTCCTTTTACCACTGTGTTATCGGATGTCCAGTGTGCTGTGACACCTTTTCCCTCTCAATCACCAGTGTCTCTCAAGTTTTCATTTAATTTTCAAAGAAGTTTTAGGTCACAACAAAGTCACACACAGAATATCAGAGATTCCCAGATACCAAACCACCCCCCCTTCCCCACCCCATATTAAAAGGCCTCCCCCCCCTTTTTTTGGATGTTACCATTGTTATAACTGTTATACAGATAGCAAAATATAGCAACTAAACATTGTCAATGATTTACAGTATAGTTTACAATTTAGACAATACAGTTTAATAAGTTTTGATGATATTTACCATGTCCTGTGTCCATTACTGTAAGGTAATGAAAAACCTTTCCCATGACCACTAAATAGCCCATTAGATCTTAACTGTTCCTTCTTCCCCACCCCCCTGGGGCATATGACACTCCCCTGTCTTGACTCATGGAATGTCAAGATGCATAGTTACATGCCCTGGGTATTTGAACCTGCCCTTCCTAATCTACCCACCTGTCAATACTGCACCACCAAACCCAGTAATATCACTACCCATCTGTCCTATCCTTCAATATGCAACTATACTCTATCCTTTTACCATAGATTATGCCCATATGGTTGATGGCTCAAAGCCTGCTCTTATCTTACTCTCCCTTGTGAACCTATCTTTCAGACAATGGTTCTCAGAGACTGCTCACTTTCCTCAGTTCAAAACAGTGAGGTCATATACTGTTCATCCTTCAGTGCCTGGCTTGCTTCACTCAACATAAGGTCTTCAAGATTCATCCACGTTATTCCATGTGTTAGCACTTTATTCCTTCTTACAGCTGAGTAATATTCCATTGTATGTATGCACCACATTTTGCTTATCCATTCATCTGTTGATGGGCACCGGGGTCGATTCCAACTTTTGGCAATGGTGAACAATGATGCTATGAACATTGGTGTGCATATATCTATTTGTGTCTTTGCTTTCAGTTCTTCTGGGTATATACCCAGCAGTGGAATTGCTGGATCATACGGAAGATCTATTGTTAGTTTTCTGAGGAACCGCTAAACTGTCCTACACAGTGGCTCGACCATACCACAGTCCCACCAGCAGTGGATGAGGTTTCCTATTCATCCACATCTTCTCCAACATTTAGTGTCTCCTGTTTTTTTAATAGCTGCCATTCTGATGGGTGTAAGATGGTATCTCATTGTAGTTTTGGTTTGCATTTCCCTGATAGCAAGCGATGTTGAGCATTTTTTCATGTGCTTTTTAGATATTTGTATTTCTTCCTTGGAGAAGTGTCTTTTCAGGTCACTTGCCCATTTTTTAAATGGGTTGTTTGTCTTTTTATTTTCAAGATGTAGGATTTCTTTATATATGCAGGATATTAGGCTCCAATCAGATAAATGGTTGCCAAATATTTTCTCCCAATGGGTAGTGTGGCAGTTTGATGTAATTATGAATTCCAAAAATATAATTGAATCATGCTTGTAAACTGATCTGTTAATCTGGGCATGATTAGGTTAGGATTAGGGTGTTGAGCCCCACCCCTTGGTGGGTGGGGAATTGAATATAAAAGGCAAGGCAATGTATTGTGAGAATTTTTATTTTTACCCACAATAAAAATAAAAAAAAATAAAAAAAGAAGAGTGAGTGAATAGGCATATCTCACCCTGCAGCATGCCTGCACCCATGTCTTAAGTGTGTACTATCACTTTTTCTCATTTCTTAATAAACTCTTGTTACTGGCCTTAAAAAAAAAAAAAAAAAAAAAAAAGGCAAGGCAAAGGAATGTTGAAGCAGTCCTTTGAGAAGCCGTTTTGATGTTGGAAAGAAGGCCCCAGGAGAAGAGAAGCAAGCTGTTCACCTGATCGTCTACAGCTGACCTTGAGGAGGAAACAGGAGCTAAGCCCAGAGAGAAACGCAGCCCCAGGAAGAGAGGAACCCCAGAAGCCTGAACCCTGGCAAATGCCAGCAGCTGTTTGCTCTAACACGTGGCAATGGACTATGGTGAGAGAAGAAACTTAATGCTTTCTGGCCTGGTAACTGTGCACTTCTACCCCAAATAAATATCCTTTATAAAGACCAACCCATTTTTGGTATTTTATATTAGCACCCCTTTGGTTGACTAATACAGGTAGGCTCCCTTTTTATTTTCTTAATAACATCCTTTGAGGTGCAGAAGTTTTTAATTTTGATGAGATCCCATATATCTATTTTTTCTCTTGCTGCTCGTGCTTTGCCTGTGTACTTCATGAAACCATTTCCTATTACAAGGTCCTGTAGGTGCTTCCCTACATTATCTTCCAAGGTCTTTATGGGTTTGGCTCTTATATTTAGATCTTTGATCCATCTTGAGTTGATTTTTGTATAAGTTGTGAGATGGTATTCTTCTCTCATTCTTTTGGATATGAATATCCAGTTCTCCAAGCACCACTTGTTAAAGAGGCCACTCTCTCCCAACTGAGTGGGCTTCATGGCCTTGTCAAATAGCAGATAACTGTATATATGAGGATCTATATCAGAACTCTCAATTTGGTTCCATTGGTCAGTAGGTCTATCCTTGTGCCAATACCACACAGTTTAGATCACTATAGCTTTGTAGTATGTTTTAAAGTCAGGTAGTGTGATACCTCAAACTTCATTTTTCTTTTTCAATATGTCTTTGGCAATTTGGGGCCTCTTGCCTCTCCAAATACATTTTGTGGTTAGTTTTTCCAGTTCCTTAAAAAATACAGTGTTGACTTTTATTTGGATTGCATTAAATCTGTAGATTAGTTTGGGTAGGATAGACATCTTGATGATGTTTAGTCTTTCTATCCATGAACAGGGAATATTTTTCCACTTATTTAAGTCTTCTTTGATTTCCTTTAACAGTGTTGTGTAGTTTTCTGTATATAAGTACTTTACATCTTTAGTTAAATTTATTCCTAGGTATTTGATTCTTTTATTTACTATTGTAAATGGTATTTTTTTCCTGATTTCCTCCTCACTTTGGTCATTAATTGTGTATAGAAATGCTACTGATTTTTGACCATTGATCTTATAGCCTGCAACATTACTGAACTCCTTTATAAGTTCTAGAAGTCTTTTTGTAGATTTCTCAGGACTTTCTATGTATAGGATCATGTCATCTGCAATAATGAAATTTTTATTCTTCTTTTCCAATCTGGACGCCTTTTATGTCCTTTTCTTGTCTCAGTTCTCACGCAAGTACTTTTAAGACAATGTTAAATAGGAGTGGTGATAGTGGGCATTCTTGTCTAGTTCCCGATCTCAGAGGAAAGGCTTTTAGGATTTCACCATTGAAAATGATGTTAGGTTTGGGTTTTTCATATATACTCTTTATCATATTCAGAAAGTTTCCGTCTATTCCTATCTTTTGTAGTGTTTTTATGAGGAAAGAGTGCGGTATTTTGTCAAATGCTTTTTCTGCATCTATAGAGAGGATCATGTGATTCTTTTCTTTCAATCTGTTTATGTGGTGTGTTACAAAGATTGATTTTCTTATATTGACACACCCTTGCATACCCGGGATGAAACCCACTTGTTCATGGTGTATAATCCTTTTGATATGTTGTTGAATGCGATTAGCAAGTATTTTATTGAGGATTTTAGCATCTAGGTTCATTAGAGAAATTGGTCTGTAATTTTTCTTCCTTGTGGTATCTTTATTTGGTTTTGGTATTAGGGTAATGTTGGCATCATAGAATGAGTTAGGCAATATTTGTTCTACTTCTATTTTTTGGAAGAGCTTTAGTAGAATTGGTGTTAACTCTTTCCGGAATATTTGGTAGAATTCAGCTGTAAAGCCATCTCGTCTTGGACTCTTCTCAGTTGGGAGGTTTTTGATGACTGAGTCTATGTCTTTACTTGTAATTGGATTCTTGAGTTCATCCATTTCTTCTTTCATCAATGTAGATTTTTTGTGTGTTTCTAGAAACTTGTCTATTTCCTCTAAATTATCATTATTGTTGGCATATAATATTTCAAGGTATCCTCTTATGATACTCCTTATTTCTGTGGAGTCAGTAGTGATATCCCCTTGCTCATTCCTTATTTTATGTATTTGCATCTGTTCTCTCTTTTTCTTTGTTAGTCTGGCTAAGGGTTTGTCAATTTTATTGATATTCTCGAAGAACCAGCTTTTGGTTTTGTTTATTGTTTCCAGTGCTTTCTTATTCTCTATTTTATTTAGTTCTGCTCTAATCTTTGTTATTTCCTTCTTTCTACTTCCTTTAGGTTTAGTTGGTTGTTTTTCCAATTCCTCCAAGTATGCAGTTAGGTCTTCAATTTTAGCTTTTTCTTTTTTAATATATGAATTTATGGCTATGAACTTCCCTCTCAGGACTGCTTTCGCTGCATCCAATAGGTTTTGAAATGTTGTGCTGTCGTTTTCATTTGTTTCAAGGTTGTTACTGATTTCTTTTCAGATTTCCTCTTTGTCCCACTGTTTGTCTAATAGTGTGTTGTTTAACTTCCATATCCTTGTGCCTAACCTGTTTCTCTGGCCCTTAGTGATTTCCAATTACATTACGTTGTGTTCAGAGTAATTACTTTGTATAATCTCAATCTTTCTTAATTCATTGAGAGTTGTTCTGTGGCCTAGCATGTGGTCTATTTTGGAGTATGTTCCATGTGCACTCGAGAAGAATGTAAATCCTGTTGTCTTTGGGTGTAGTGTTCTCTATATGTCTATTAAGTCCAGGTCTTCTAATGTATTGTTGAGTACCTTTGTTTCTTTATTGATTCTCCATCTCGATGTTCTGTCTAATGATGATAGTGGTGTGTTGAAGTCCCCTGCTATAACTGTAGATTCATTTATTTCTCCTCTTAGTTTTTCCAGAGTTTGCCGCACATATTTTGAGGCACCCCAATTAGTTGCGTAAATGTTGATGATTGTTCTGTCTTCTTGAGAGATTACTCCTTTTACTAATATGTAGTGTCCATCTTTGTCTCTTACAATAGTTTTGCATTTAAAGTCTATTTTGTCTGATATTAGAATAGCTACTCCTGCCATTTTTTTTTTTTTTGTCTTTTTCCCGTTGCATTGCTATGCTGCCCTTTTTTATCTATTGTTAGCCTGTAAAAATGTTTTCCAGCCATTCACTTTCAGCCTCGTTGAATCCCTGGGTGAAAGGTGGGTTTCTTGTAGACAGCATAAAAATGAATCATATTTTCTTATCCATTCTGCCAATCTGTGTCTCCTGATTGGTGAATTTAATCCATTAACATTCAGTGTTAATGAATTACTCGTAACGAATTTCTTACTTCAGCCATTTTTTCTTTGGGTTAATGTATATCATATGTTGTTTGGTTTCTCTTTTTGTCTTTTCAGTTGTTTTTAAACTCTCCTCCAACTCTCTCTCCCTTGTTTTTTCCTTTCAACTTGTTTAGATTCCTTTAGCATTTCCTGAAGTGCTGGTTTCTTATTGACATACTCTTTTAATTTCTGTTTATCTGTGAATATTTTGAACTCTCCATCATTTTTGTATGCCAGTTTTGTTGGATAGAGAATTTGTGGCTGGAAGTTTTTTTCTTTTAGTATTTTGACTATGTCATACCACTGTCTTCTTGCCTCCATGGTTTCACCTGAGTAATCAGCTCTTAATCTTATTGTGCTTCCCTTGTATATGATGGTTCTCTTTTCTCTTGCTGCCTTGAGTATTTTCTCTTTGTCTTGAGCATTGGACATTTTGACAAGTATATGTCTTGGAGTTGGCCTGTTGGGATTTATACTGTTTGGGGTGCGCTGTGCTTCCTGGATCTGCACATCCATCTCTCTATATAGAGTTGGGAAGTTTTCAGCCATTATTTCCTTCAACACTCCTTCTGTTCCCTTTCCCTTCTCTTCTCCTTCTGGGATGCCCATAATGCATATGTTTGTGCGTTTTGTGTTATCAGTTAGTTTCCTGAGTCCACTCTGGATTTTTTCTATCTTTTTGTCTATCTGTTCTACTATCTGTTTGATTTCAGCTCTATTGTCTTCCATATCACAAATTCTTTCCTCTGCCTGTTCAAATCTGCTGTTATGTGAATCCAGCATCTTTTTGATTTCTTGGATTGTGCCATTGTTCACCATAATATCCATTATCTTTTTAGGCATGTTTGCAATTTCTTCAGTATGTTCTCCCAGTGTCTTCTTTTTTTTTTTTTTTTTTTTTATTATGGGTAAAAATCAAAATTCTCACAATACATACAAACATTTGCAAAGTGATATATAAATATATATGCATATATGTGTATTTGCTTACAAAAATGTTATTTATATATATATATACATATATTTTAAGAGGTGCTTAGATTACCTAAAATATTACACGGAACAATGGATGTAGGCCATTTTAAATCAGCACACACCACTCAAAACTGAGTGGGAGAGAGTGTGGTCTACAGTGTGAACTGTGGTCTATGGTTGGTGGCAAGGCTCCAGGATGTGTAAGTTCATTGAGGTCGGTGGGCCAGTGTCTTCTTTATATCCTTAATCTCTTCCTTCACTTCTTTAAGTTGGTTCATGATATTTGTTTGGATAGCTTTGATTAGTTGTTCGATGTTCTCCATCACTTCCTGGTTTTTAACTTGTTCATTGGACTGGTCCATATTTTCCTTTTTCTGAGAGTCATTTGTATTTTTTTGTTGCCCTCTGGTCATCATATTATCTTCATGGGTTTGTTCAGTTGATTAGCTTTTCTCTATGCTCTAGAGTTTTATTTAACTGGTGGCTCTCTGTGTGTGTTATGTTTTCTCTTTGGCACTTTTTCTTCTTATTTTATTTCCTTGCTTCTTTCTATGTTCTGAATCTCTACCGTTACATCCACGCCATTGTTCCGTGCAGATAGATGTCCCAAGCTTCTCATTCCATGTGCACACAGCACAGACCCCCGGGCAGAACTCCGTCCACAATCCGCCTTGCTCTGGGAGCTTGCAGTGTGTGCTCTCCTACACTAACACCATCTTCCATTAGCCATTTTTTAATTGGGATATTTGTATTTTTATGGCTGAGTTTTAAGTGTTCTTATGTCCTGGACACAAGCTCTTAATTATATATGAGATTTACATATATATCTGTAAATCTGTGGCTTTTCTTTTCTTTCTGACAGTGTCTTTCTTTGAACAAATGTCTTTAATTTTATTCAAGTTATTTCATCAGTTTTTATTGTTGATGTCATTTGGTGTTCCTTAAGTATTATCAAGTAAAATTATCAATTTCAGTTTCCAGTTTGGACTCCCTTTCAGGGACCTGTTTGATTTTCCTTGTGGTAATGGAGCCTCATAGGCAACCATTCCTCTGTCTCTAGGGTGTCCTAATTGATCTTGGAGGTGTCTGTTCTCACCAGCATTATGGTGGGTACATCATGTGTGATTGTTTGAACACTCATTGTTGAAAAGTCCTTGCTTTATGCACTGAATTGTCTTAGCATATCTACAGAAACCCATTGGCTGTATATGGGAGGCTACTGGGTCCTCAACTCTGAACATGCTTATAGAGGCCTACTAATGCTAGATGCTTTCAGGGCAGTAATTCAATTGGTATTTTAGGCAAGGTGTCTGTGGTGGTGACATATGTGGGGATGGGACAAAGGCCATGAATGCCCTTCCATATAGCTCTGCTTGGGATCTGACCCTGGCTGAGAAAATGCTGGGAAGCCTAGGGGAAAGAGGATGGTGAGGGGCAATCCCAGGATGGCCAGCCAGTGGCCACTGCCCAGAACTGACAACTTCCTTTGCTGAAAGGTGCAGAGACCACAAATCCTTAGGTCAGTAGGAAAGGTAGATGCTGGCCAGCTATGATTTTATGTATGCAATTGTCAGGGTTTATGTGTATTCCAGGCAAGGGGTTTAGGTATCATCAATACCTATAGGGGAAAGTAAGAGCACAAGAGGCTACCATTAGATGTCGCTGTTTTATAAGAATTGTTCCAATAATCACAATTACCCAGGGGGCAGGGGAGTGGAATTTAATATGCGGGAGGAGGAAATGAGAGACCTTCAGGGAAGGGGCTGTGTGGACCCTTGTAGGGTGGCTGTCTAGGCCTGATCTGTGACTAACATGAGAACATCCCACATCCTGCCAATAGCTCTCCTGGTCTGTAGTCTTACTGTTAGTAAGAGACTTGGTTGAGCAAGGCTGCCTGGTAACTTGCAGAGAAGTGTTTCCCCAGTAAAAATAATCTTCCATGACTGAGTCAAAGGGGCCTCCCCAGGGCTGCTGAAGCACTCCAAATCACTTCTATCTGAAAGATTAAAGAAATGCTCTCCCCATTGCATCATATCCATCATTTTAAGTAAAACTCTGACCTTATGAATTGTTTGCCTGTGGGCATCTGCCTTGACTATCAGGGATTTCTGGACACACCTGTCTCTTCCTTTTTAAATGTACATAGAGGAGTGTATCTGAGTCTCTAATGTTACAAGTCAATTAGAAGCTATTAAATGTTCGTTTGTTCAACGATTAAAGTCCTACGTGATCTGAGTGCACACCGGAACTCAGATCTATTTTTTCTAGGAAGATAGGAGGAGAACCCATATTATTCTCACCAATAGTCTGCCCCTTTCTTCTTGTCTTCTTGAACAAAATCTTTTAAGTATGGCTGGTATCTCCAATTAAGTAAAACTTTGAATTTTAGTTCCCAGTTTGGGCTCCCTTTTGGTTCCCTTTTGGGGCCTTGCTTGACTTTCCATGTGGTGAGAAAAAATCTGTGGTTCATGCTAACCAAACCCATAGGCATGATTGGGCCTTATTCTGGGGTGTTATTTAGTTTTGTAAGAAACTGCAATTTTTTCTCAAAGTGGATGTACCATATTACATTCCCACCAGCATTGTGTGAGGATTCCACTTCCTTCAAATCCTGGCCAGCACCAGGTGTGTTGAGTCTTCTTTAATTTTAGCTATTGGAGTTGATGTGTTGTGATTTTAATTTGCATTTTCCTAAAGACTAATGGTTTTGTGCATCTTTTTTAGGTGTATATTTGACATCAAAGCATTGCCCTTTTATTAAAGTGTTTGAATATTTTGCCTATACTTTTGTTATTTTTGAGTTCTGTGAACTCTCACCATATTTTGGATATGTCATTTAAAAAATATATGATTTTCAAAACTTATCTTTGAGTCTGTGGCTTATTTTCTAATCCTCTCCATTGTGTCTTTTAAATAAGAAAAGTTCTTCATTTTGATGAAGTCTTATTTTTTCATTTAGAAATTGTGATTTTGCTCATAGCTAAGAAACCATTGCCTTAGTCAAAAACATGATGATTTTTTCATAAGTTTTCTTATGGAACTTTTAGAGTTAACATTTCATATTGCAATCAGTTATCAATATGTGTTCACCTAAACACTATTTATTGGAAAGCCCTTATTTTCTCCACTGAATTGTCATAGCATATCTGCTGAAAATCTATTAACCATATGTTTGAGGATATTTCTGGTCTCTGTATTGTGTTTCACAGATTGACTTGGCTATTCACATGCCAAAGTCTCCTGTTCATGAGTAATGGAACATTAAATTATGTCTTGATATCAGGTAGTTTAGGTCTTCTAAATCTATTTCTTTATTTCAAAGTTTTTTGGCTGTTCTAAGCTATTTTCATATCCATATGAATTTTTAAATCTGCTCCTTAGTTGCAGAAAAACGTACTGGCATCTTACTTGGGATTGTAGTGAATGTATAAATCAATTTGGTAGAACTGAGACCTTACAAATACTGTGGTTGGGGTCCATTTACACAGTCTACTTCTCCATTTTTCTAAAATAAAGGTTTTTAAAATAAGCGATAAATGTACTGATCTTGTGATCTTTCAGTTTCATAGATGTATTTATTTTATATTTTTGATGCTCTCATAAATAGAATTTTTATTTTGATATAATTTCATTGCAGTATATTGCAAAGCAATTTATTGATTTTTTAAATATTTATTTTGAAATAATTATAGAGTCAGAAGACTTTGTAAAGATAGTATACAGAGATGTCCCATATACCCTTTACCCAGTTTCCACTAATAGTAGCTTCTGACATGATTATACAACAATATCAAAGCCAGGAAATTGAAATGATACAATGTGCACATAGTTCCTTTATCTTTCCATTTTTTTTCACAGGTGTTACCTTATCTAACCACTATGTCATCAAGGTACAGACATATTCATTCCTTACATCTTTCCCACTTTCCTCAGATCCCCACCCCCATCTTCATTGTTCCTAATCCCGGCAACACTGATTTGTTTTCATCTCTATAATTTTGTTATTTCAAGAGTGTTATAAAATGGAATCACCCAATATGTGACTTTTAAGGTTGGCTTTTTCACTTGCCAACTAGAAAGTTTAAAATCAATGACTCATCCTTTTCTTTCCATGTCAGATGAAATAACAGAGAGTTTCAGTAATTATCCCCAGGATCAAGTGCTCAATGTGAGCTGAACTGGGATCCTTGTTTTCATCTACTCCTCTTAGACATATAAGATGGTTTGTGTGTGTGTGTAAACAAGTTTTCAGGGGGAAATGGACACCAGGAAAAAATATCATTTTAAACTATGCTTAAGTGGAATGGAATACAACCATAAATGTGGTTCCTTGCTCAAAAGGTGTTAGGAAACCACATGAAACTTTTGTGAAAACAGAAATGAACTCATACACATTGCTAGCTTTATGTTTATTTACTTCAAAATTTTGCAGAAGATGAATGTATGAATGTAATTCTAAGAATAAGTGAGCTAGGCCTTCTAAACATTGGATTCTATAGGGACACGTGTTTTGTCTTTGCATTAACTAAATTGCCTCCTCTATAATGTCAGCTTTATCACAATTATTGAACAAAGCACATTGTCTACTAGCAATTTGCTGAAAATAAATTTGTAAACACTAAATTTCCCGAACACAGTAAACTTCCACATTTACAAAAATCACTGACATACACTTATTTTTTGTAAATCATAAGCAAATTTTAAGGCAATTAATATTTGGGATGAATTGTTTTTAACACCATTAAGGGTGGCTGGAAGTTCTAGCTGAGTAGTTTCAATTTTGTTGAATGATACCATTAAACTGATTTGTTTTGACTATCAGACTGAGTGGTCTAATAAATATAATGTTTATCTAGAAATGAATACTTTGTCACCATTGTCCCAAAATGATTTACACACTGAGGAAGAGAATGGGATAAAAATCACAAAATAATCCATATAAACAAATCAAAATCAAACCAACACTACCTGACAGATTTTCTGATCAGAGAACCTGCTCAGATAACTTTCCCATACCTGAGAGGAAAGAGTCGCCTTTCTAGAGAAATTTCTATGCAAGTATCTAGCAGTTAATGAAACCCAGAGACTGATCAAACAACACTAGCAGGCACAAATCCCACCAAGGCTGAAGACAAAGGCATCCTATCCCCATTGGGTCCACACCCATCCAAGACTATCTGGGCAGAGAGAGTCAACGTTATGTGCCCCTACAAAAGTGGCCTGTAGAGGGCATGCAAAGACCATGAGAACAGACAAGGAGTGTGATGGCTCACTCATCCTCCCCAGGGTTTGGTGGGTGGGCAGTGTGGACTTGGAGAATACCTTGTGAGAACACTTGGGTACCCATGGAACACAGACTCCTGGTCTCTGGCCTGTCTGTCTCTCCAGCTTTGGCTGGTTTCAGGTTCTGCGGTGGTAGGGGTGGCACTCAGAATAGAGCCTGATGCTCAGAGGTAGGGTGGAGGGACATGGATGCTTGTGTTTTCCTTTGATTTCTTCTTTGGGAATGAAGTTGTCCCTTTGTTCTGGAATCAGGTAAATGACAGGTAAATTTTTATATCCATTTAATTAAAATATCAAATTCATGTAAAAATAAAACCTATTTAATTGTTGGCATCTTAACATTTGTTAACATTTCCTGGTTTATCATTTTACCCTATATTTTGCCACTGGAAATTATTTAAATGTGCTTTCCTTCTTCTTTCTATATCCTTTACCTTGGTGTTTCCACTCTTGAGGGTGGTCAGCAAATGTTTCCTAGGTTTTCTCTTGAGCCATTTGGATGTATTTGTATGAGTTCATGTTAACAAGCACTGTTGGCTTTGTGTTTTTTTGGAAGAAATAGGCTTTTTTAATAACCATTGTAAGATGCAATACAAAAAGTATATACACAAAAATGAAGTTGGCCTTTTTGAAGAATAAATTATTAGTTTGGCTTATTATCAGGAGACTTAGGTGAGTGACCATGAAATTAGGTCACATATACATGAAAACATAAAAGGTCAAAGTATTAAGTTGTTGTATTACTTTTTCTGACTTATTATGCCAGTTAGTGTACTGAGAGATGATATTTTATGGTACAAAAAGATATTTGAATATTTTTAAGGACTTATGAAATAAAGTCCTCCACAACTTATTTTTTAAGTGCCTGTTCTTCTGATGTGGCTGTAAAACCAAGAAATTTTTCATTTCAGTGTTTCATTGCATTTTTAACTTTAGGCTGGTGAAAATGACTATTTGAGGAAACTGGTGGCAGAAATCACTGAGATAAAACCCTCCACAAGTTATTGGCAATTTGATTTTGTGGGAGTGGGTAGAGGAGGGATTGATCAGGATAGTAAGGTAATGGGTCTCTGGCTGAACAGTGTCAGCTTGGAAAGCACAATGTATAACAGCATCTTGGATGGAGGCCTGTAATGTGTTCCAAATAACAAGAGTCTGCCATGCATCTCAGGTTTTCATTTCTCTTTGTCCTTCTGTAATTGCCCATCTAGAAACCTCTAATCTCTTAAGCAACTTCTGGCCTTGGTTACATTGATAGGAAACATATCATAGCAAACTTCTAGCTTTTGAGTTTTTTTTAAACACCTAGTATTAATTCATACTTTATTAAGAGTCAGATTACTAATGCTTTGTAGTGTATTCAATTATCCCATGGTTGTAAACCTAAGTGAAACAAAATAAATTATGGAAATCAGTATTATCCTCTGCTTCTTCCTCCCCACACCTCCCCCAAAAAGTGTTAGCTGAACTTCCCCAACTTCACATAAATCTAAAGAAATTCTAGTGAATGTGTATTTGTTGCTTCCTTCATGCCTATAATGTTCCTTTACATCCCACTACCTCTAAGAGAAGGCAGTTTAAAAAATGTTCACTAATGGCTTCTGTTAAATGCCATGCCTAAATTTCCTTTGTGTGTCTTTGGATGGGAATTGACCCTCCTGCTTTAAATCTGAGGACCATATAGTATGGTCATTGATCTTATATCTCTTTGGTGTTAGACATGTAGTTTACAGAATTGTGCTAAGATATTTAGAAAAAGCAAATGGAACTGCTGTGGTAAAAACCAAGTTGTTTCCAAAACTGACCTAGACATCATTTCGCTGTTACACTTTTCATTTAAAGCTGCCATAATTTATATATTTGTATTGCTCTGCTTTGCAACTGTAATTCTATATATGATTTTCTACTATATTTACTTTTACACAAAGAACATAAATACTTTGTTATCTGTTACAAAGAAAAAAGGAAGGGCTGCTTGCAAAAGTGAAACCAATCACTATCCAAGGGTGAACTCTCAAACACCTCAAGAACCCTGGCAAGCAGCGGGGGTGGGAGGGGTTGGGGACATGGTCATCCTGTTGAGAAAATCTCGTACCCAAGCATTGAACCAAGGAAATTTTCAATAAAATTTCAAAGCCATCAGCACCATGATACAGCCATCAAACTCAGGAAGTAACTTGCTTCTCCACAAACCTGGTACCACACCTGTGCCACCACTGGAGCAGTCACTTCTCCCTCCAAGAGCCGAAATGTAACCCCCAATGCTGTTTGTGAATCAGAAAAAAGCACCCCATCCCCAATTCCCCACACCCAGATCGCTTCATCATTCACTTTGCTGTGAACTTACCCTCGGGGCTAAGGATGCTCAACACAGGATCCAAACACAAGTCCATATTTGAAGCTCAGGCACATGAAAGGTTGGTCCAGTGAAGTCCTATCATAGACCCAGATCAAGATTAAAGATGCAGAATGGCCATCAGGATCCAGGACTCTAGAACCAGACATCTCATGGTGAAATCTGCCTTGCCCATTAGAATTCAGAAATTCAATGTAAGCAGCACATTTCTGGCTGGATGCATAAGGATCAAGCCACTGGGTAACCCTGGAAGCCAAAAGCCAGTGCTCACAAGAGTCATTCAGTTTCTGCACCTGGGATACTTGCTTTGTTGAAAATGTGTCAGTCGTGGGGAAAAGTCATTCTCTGATGATTTTCCAAGGGCTGTGATCCAGCTTAGAAAAAAGGTGGGATATTTTCCTGGCAGACTTGAAAACTAGGGGTTTCCTAACTCTTTGGTGAAAAACTCCGGAATTCACTGGGACACATTTGAGTGTGAAACCACCACAAATGAGCTCAAGTGCTTCCTGTTATTACCATTATGTATTGCTGACAGGGATCCTGGACTGTTTCAGACACAAGGATTGCTGTGTCTCTTTTCCTACTACATCTGCATCTCTCGGCTGAACTCTATATTTGCAGTGGCCATGCCAGTGTTAGGAAGCTACATAGCTTTGCACTTCCCCTTGAAAATACTAAATGATAAATTATTTCTTCATTTCACATTTTACTTGGAGTTCGTCAAAAGAAATAGAAAGACATATCACACAGCGATGATTACCTGCTTGCCAATATGGTTGAACTCACCTTACAGCTGCCTCATGAGTCAGAGGTTCTGAGCAAAGTACCTCCAACCAGAGAAACCTCCCTAGGTCACCTATATTGGCACCTTGGATGCATTCTACCAGAAGAAAACAGATATATATGAATTTCTTCCTAAACATCTTCTTCATTTTAATTCTCTTTTCATTTCTCATGATGCTACATATTGGTTGGGAACCAGAGACAAAATGACCAGAATATTTAGTTAAAAATTTTCATTGAATTGTGTGCCTTTGTATTCAATGGTTATGTCTCAGATGGCACAGCAGGTCATGCCCCCACTCCTCTTTTTTTACCTGATTGTATCTACAAGACTGGAATTTTTAGGACACAATGGGCAAGAGGTATCCTAAAACAACACAATACAGAGAGAAAACTTTTTGGAATGTCTATAGGAGGAATCTGGTAAGGATCTGGTCTACTTACAAACAAGTAGAAAGTTTTAAAAAGTCTGGTATACTTTCAAACAAGTAGAATGTCACAGAACAGCAGTTATTTACATACAGGTAATCATGTCAGAATCCATATAGACTTGAGAAAAACTCAAAGAATTATAAGATTAATCAGAAATTTATGTTAAAGAAAAATTAGAGCTTACTACCCAGAGAGGACAAATTCATAAAATAATTCACCAAGATCTCCTCAAAATTATTGAATCAAAAGTGGGCATATTCAAAATTAAAATCAGAGAAAAACATTTGGAACTTGGTTATCATTATTCTCTCAGTAAGTGGTTACTACTTTTAATTAATTTTCTAAAAGTGTACAGAAATATTTGTACAAATTGCATTCAAGAGTAAATGAAATCATTGAAGCCACTTGTGTTAAAGACTAGTTTTCAAAGGAGCTAACTAAATGCCTTACATTTTCAAGAAGTATGTACTTCTCTTTTCAGTCATGCCCTCAATCTTAGGGAAAAAATGATATTAGATATTTGAGACATTTTAAAATTTGTATTTTGCCAGGTATTTTAAAAATGGATTTTTCTATTTGAAAGGCACCAAACATGTGCCAGGAAAAATATCAATGAACCCTAACTCCTGAGTAGAGTCCATATCATACATTTAATGTAATTTTTTCCAACACACACTATTATTATTTTTAAAGTATATTTTTATTATATAAGGTGAACTTAGAAAGAAATCATGCATATTTTTACACTCCACATACAATAGACTTACATAAACACACACACCATGATGGAAGTTTTGTTACATATTATGAGATAATATCATCAGACTATGACGACTATGCATGATCCATAGAGGATATTTACCACACATTTCCATTGTCTTCCATTTTCAACATGTAATGCTTGGTCTGAATATTACCTGTTCTTCATGGCTTCTCATATGTTTACTACTTTTCCCCCATAATCATGAGTTTGACTCCTTGTTTATTGATAATACATCTATATTTTGACCACTACCTCAAAACAGAATTAGAGCTTCATCACCCTGTTTCTCAGAAGAGAGTCTTTTTAAATTCATACCTGTGTGTTCTATTCAGCCTGGTCATCAATTTAGGAGAATTCTATTTAGAGATTCCCTCCCACATAACTCCCTGCCCCCCAGCCCCAAAACAATGGGCAGTAGATATGTTCAAGCCACACCCTCCAGGGATACCCACTGTGGAGGAAGGGTGGGCTGAATCAGAACACTAGACAACTGACTCCACCAGGCATTTGCATTTCCTTGGATGGCAAATTCAAGGTGGAGGCTGATCTTATGGGTTTCAGCCTGTTCTGCAGGGAAAAACTTTGGAACAAAGGGCCTGCAGGTTAATTTAGCATTCCTTCAATAGATTTCCCTTCCCTGAGTAAGTAAGGATATATCTGGTGTCACATGGGTTTCAATGGACAGTCTCATCACTGAGATGTAAATGTTTCTCATTTGTGGTCAGTTCTTTGAAACTTGGCTGACTGAGATCCCAGGCAATACTTTTGTAAACATCGGGGTTTTTCTAAAAATCTCATAAGGATTGATTACTAGATAAATTCACTCTCTTCTGAGACTGCCTCTGAATGGTTGTATTTTTTTTAATTACTTGAGAGTGGCTTTTACCAAGCATAAGGGATGCAATAGCCATATTCTGGGTAGACTGAAAGAGAGCAGGAATCCATTCATCTGCATGAGAAGAGAAGACTCCAATGACTTTGTACAAAGTTTGTGATGTCCTTCTGGACATATTTCTCCATTTTCCATCTCTCTCTGTCACTCCCTCCACTCCATCTCACTCTATGGTTGCTTGCTCTGATACCTAGTGGAGTGGTGTAATGATCAGGATTCTGTACATTTCTTTGTAGAAATAAACACGTTTTGAATTGATCCAGTACTGCAGAAGAGATATATTTTTGGTAAATAATTTTTCATTCGTGCTTCCCAACGCATAGCGGTTAATTGGAATAATCCATCTGAGTCCATAATATTATCTCAGGAGGACTGTTGAAATAAATTTTGAATTTTCTCACCCCATAAAATTAGGAGTTGGGTGGGCTGAATCAGAACACTATTGTTCTGGTAATAGGTGTTACCACAGATAACACCTATTGTTATCTGTGGTAATTCATTCCAATAAGATGTGAAGAATTCCCAAATTAGAAGTTGATGAAACACAACTAAACATGGCATAAATGAAAATAAATCAAACCAGTAATTTATGTCATTCTTAGAGATTATTGGGTCCAATGAATAGGCTATAAATTACAAATAAGAGTTATGCCATCACTGATTTCAATTATGTCAGATTAAAATTTTAAAGTTTCTATCTCTATGATGTATTTCTTATAATGGATTATATTAAACCTAACCTTCCCTTACACTCTCTCTTTTTTAATGTGGGGGAAACACATTTTCATTTTTTAAGATATATAACATCAAGTAGTCTTCATTTGGAAAATGCTTGTTCACAGATTGATTTCCCAGTCTAAAATAAACCAGATTGCTTAATATCTCCCATCTTCTCAGACAGATCATTAAGTTTTGGGAAGTTCTCAAGCTCATGAGAACTTCCCAAACAGGAGAGATTTTTTTCTAAAGATAATTTTACTCTTGAAGCAAATTTCACCATAATTTTAGTATTGTTTTCTTTATATTAATGTTATTATTAAAGCTGTTGGATTACCAAAAAAAATTCTTGCAAAAATGAGAGAATTTCTGTATATGCCCCAGTTGTTTTCCTTATCATTAATATATTATATTCCTCTGTTTCTTTACTGATCACCTATCTAAAGGATCAATCCTTTATTGACTGCGGTATATTCAATTCTCCTATTGGTAAGGTACTACTACCTATTTCTCCCTTCAAATATGTCAATATTTGCTTCATGTATTTTGTTGCTTTGATCTCTCTCTATATATAATATTCATATATATATGTTTAATAGATGTCTTTGTCTTTAAAGGGCCCCATTTACTCTTTTATAGTGAATTTTTTGTCCTAGGCAGGTTTATTTATTTATTTATTTATTTATTTATTTATTTATTTATTTTATATATGTATTTTAAAAGATGCTTAGATTCCATAAATGTTACACAAAAATTACAGGGATTCCAACGTTCCCCTCCTCCCATGCCTAGCATAACACCCCACATAAACATCTTTCATTAGTGTGGCACATCACCTGCAATGTATATACACATCCTGGGGCTTTGCCACTAATCATGGACCATAGTTCACATTGTAGACCACACTCTCACCCACACAGTTCTGCATGGTATATGCTGATGTAAAATGGCATATGTTTGTCATTGTAATGTCACTCAGGATAATTCCCAAGTCCTGAAAAAGTACCTGTCTTACAACTGCTTTTTCCTTCCCTGCCCCAAAAGCATCTAGTGGCCACTGGTTCCACCTCACTGTTATAAATTGTTCCATTGCTTGAATCACAATGTGTCTACAACAGAATACCATTAAGTCCACTCTAGTCCATAGCTCTTCCCCCAGTCCTGAGGAGTCTGGGATGGTGATGTCCACTACACTTCCAAGTGAGAGTGGGCTTATATCCCATGGATATGGTGGATGGGATTATCCTGCCTGCAGCTGCAGACTCTCTCCATTCCCTGGGATGGTCATTGCCCATCATCGTCTCCACACCAGGTGATGGGTGACTCCATTGAGCTGAAGAGTAGGAGTTGCAGGTCCACCAAGATTCTAGGCACAACTGGTACATGGGCAGGCCAGAGGCTTATCTCTGGAAGCACACCTAGGAACTCCAGCCTCACATAAAGGTTTGAATTGAAGGGACTGATGGCCACGTGCAGGTAGGACTTATTTGAGTCCAAAGCTGTCACTCTCAGGAGCACAGATTCCAAAGTAGAACCCACTGATAAGACATTAATCTCTGGAGCAATCCCCCCTTATATAGGACCTGGGTGTCTCCAGAGCCCTCAGTAGCCCCTTTGTGTGGGGTGATATCCAGGTTGGAGATCTATGAGATCTTACTGAGGTGTGCATAACTGTTACCTCTGGGATGACTTCCTGACTCTTTGAGTCTCTTAGACACATGAACTCATTTGTCTTTATGTTTTCCCCCTTTTAATCAAGGTCTTTTTCCAGTCATATTTCCAGTTGGCACTTGGTATTAATCCCTCGTTGCCAGGGATGTTCATCCCCAGGAGTCATGTCCGATGCTGGGGGGAAGATAATGCATTCATTGCTGAGTTTGACTTACAGAGAGGCCACATTTGAGCAACAAGGAGGCTCTCACATGGCAACTCTTAGGCACCCCATAACAGTAGGCCAAGTTTCATTTACAAGAGCAAAGACTCATAAGGGTAGTCATCAAAACAAGAACCCTTTAGTGGATCATCCTCCTTTGCCAGACACTGCCCCTGCACTTGGGGAACTGTTGCTGCTTCCTTGGAGAATGTGGCAGAGCTCTCTAGGCTGGGAATTCAGTTTTCCCTCATTTATTGAGAGAGTGTCTACCCACTGTGACAACCCCCCACCCCTTAATCATTTGAAAAATTTTTTTATATCTTTCATGTATATTCAGATAGACTTCCTGCCATGGATCCCCCATACAAGACATCCCTCACCAATGATCCTCTGCAGCCCCCATTGTAACCTTTCTGTGATCTAAACCTTCCTTGAAGATGAAGCCCATATAATAACCAAATACAATTAATAGGAAAATGAAATAACAATGATAAACTTAAATGAAAGAGACAAAATACATGGAAACTGAGGAAAAAGAGCTAAAAATAAAATATAATTAATGGATAGGGACATTTAAAAAATGGGAAAAAACAAAAAATTAAAAAAAAAATCCTTTTCCTTTTATCACTTATTATCGGGGGTCCTGTCTGTACACTAGCACCTTCCCCCTCTCATTCCCCAGTGTCTCCAAAATTTTCATTTAATCTTCAAAGAAGTTTTAGGTCACAGCAAAGTCACACACAGAAAAGTAGAGACTCTCATATACCCAACCCCCTTCCCCTTTCCTCAGCCTATATTAAAATTTTTTTTTGTGTGTGTGTGTGTGTGTGTATGTTAGCATTGTTATAACTGTTATACAGATAGTGAAACATAGCTACTAAACATTATCAAGGTTTACAGTATATTTTACAGTCTAGATGGTACAGTTTAATATTTTTTTATGATATTAACCATGTCCTGTGTCCATTACTGTAAGGTAATAAAAAACATTTCTCATGAACACTAAATATCTTGTTTGCTCTTTTTTGTTCCTTCCTCTCCATCCCCCTCAGGCACATGACACTCCCATGTCTTGACTTATTGGATGACAATATTCATAGTTACATGTCTTGGGTATTCTAACCTGACCTTCCTAATCTACCCACCTGTCAACCCTGCACCACCAAACCCAGTAATATGACTACCCACCTGTCCTATCCTTCAATATGCAACTATAGTCTATCACTTTATTATAGATTATGTCCATAAGGGTGGTGGCTCACAACCTACTATTCCCTTTCTCTCCCTTGTTAACCTATCTTTCAGACAATGGTTCTCAGAGACTGCTCACATTCCTCAAATCAAATCAGTGAGTTCATGTACTGTTCATCCTTCAATGCCTTGTTTGCATCACACAACATAAGGTCTTCAAGATTCATCCATGTTATTCAGTGTGTTAGCACTTTATTCCTTCTTATAGCTGAGTAATATTCCATTGTATGTATGTACCACATTTTGCTTATCCATTCTTCAGTTGATGGGCACTGGGGCTGATGCCAACTTTTGGCATTTGTGAACAATGCTGCTATGAACATTGGTTTGCATATATCTGTTCGTGTCTTTGCTTTCAATTCTTCTGGGCATATAGCCAGCAGTGGAATTGCTGAATCATATGGAAGATGTATTGTTAGTTTTCAGAGGAATGACCAAACTGTCCTCTAGAGTTCCTGGACCATTCCACAATCTCACCAGCAGTGGATGAGGGTTCCTATTCCTCCACATCCTCTCCAACACTTATATTCTGCTGTTCTTTTTAAGTAGCTGCCATTCTGATGGGTGTAAAATGATATCTCATTGTAGGTTTGATTTGCATTTCCCTAATAGCTAGTGATGTAGAGCATTTTTTCATGTGATTTTTAGCCATTTGTATTTCTTCCTTGGAGAAATGTCTTTCCAGGTCACTTGACTATTTTTTAAATTGGTTGTTTGTCTTTTTATTTTCAAGGTGTACAATTTCTTTATATATGCAGGGTATTAGACTCCTATCAGATATATTGTTGCCAAATATTTTCTACCATTGGGTAGGCTGCCTTTTTATTTTCTTAATAACATCCTTTGAGGTGCAGAAGTTTTTAATTTTGAGGAGATCCCATTTATATTTATTTTCTCCTGCTGCTAGTGTTTGCCTGTGAAGTTGAAGAAACCATTTCCTATTACAAGGTCCTGTAGGTGCTTCCCTACATTATCTTCCAAGGCCTTTTTTTTTTGGCTCTTATATTTAGATCTTTGATCCATCTTGAGTTGATTTTTGTATATGGTGTGAAATGGTATTCTTCTCTCATTCTTTTGGATATACATATCCAGTTCTCCAAGCACCACTTGTTAAAGAGGCCATTCTCTCTCAACTGAGTAGGCTTGGTGGCCTTGTCAAATAACAGATGACTGTATATGTGATGATCTTTATTAGAACTCTCAATTCGGTTCCATTTGTCAGTAGGTCTATCCTTGTGCCAATACAATGCTGTTTTGATCACTGTAGCTTTGTAGTACGTTTTAAAGTCAGGCAGTGTGATACCTCAAACTTCATTTTTCTTTTCAATAGGTCTTTGGCAATTTGGGGCCTCTTACCTTTCCAAATAAATTTTGTAGTAAGTTTTTCCAGTTCCTTAAAAAATACAGTGTTGATTTTTATTGGGATTGCATTAAATCTGTAGATTAGTTTGGGTAGGATAGACATCTTGATGATGTTTAGTCTTCCTATCCATGAACAGGGAATATTCTTCCATTTATTTAAGTCTTCTTTGTTTTCCTTTAACAGTGTTGTGTAGTTTTCTGTATATAAGTCCTTTACATCTTTAGTTATATTTATTCATATGTATTTGTTTCTTTTAGTTACTATTGTAAATGGTATTTTTTTAAAAAATTTCCTCCTCAGATTGCTCATTATTGGTGTACAGAGATGTTACTGATTTTTGACCATTGATCATATATCCTGTGACATTGCTAAACTCCTTTATATGTTCTAGAAGCTTGTTTTAGATTTCTCAGGACTTTCTACATATAGGATCATGTCATCTACAAATAATGAAATTTTTACTTCTTTTCCAATCTGGATGCATTTTATATCCTTTTCTTGCCTCAGCACTCAAGCAACTACTTCTAAGACAATGTTAAATAGGAGTGGTGATTGTGGTCGTCCTTGTCTTGTTCCCAATCACAGAGGGAAAGCTTTTAGGATTTCACCATTGAAGATGATGTTAGCTTTGGGTTTTTCATATATACCCTTTATCATATTCAGGAAGTTTCCTTCTATTCCTATCTTTAGCAGTGTTTTTAACAGGAAAGTGTGCTGTATTTTGTCGAATGCTTTTTCTGCATCTATATAGATGATCATGTGACTTTTTTCTTTCAATCTGTTTAAGTGGTGTATTACATTTATTGATTTTCTTATATTGAAACATCCTTGCATACCCAGGATGAAACCTACTTGTTCATGGTGTATAATGCTTTTGATATTTTGTTGAATGCAATTAGCAAATATTTTGTTGAGGATTTTAGCATGTAGGTTCATTAGAGAAATTTGTCTGTAATTTTCCTTTCTTGTGGTATCTTTGTTTGTTTTTTGTATTAGGGTAATGTTGGCATCGTAGAATGTGTTAGGCAATATTCCTTCTACTTCTATGTTTTTGGAAGAGCTTAAGCAGAATTGGTGTTAGCTCTTTCTGGAATGTTTGGTAGAATTCAGCTGTGAAGCCATCTGGTCCTTGGCTTTTCTTTGTTCGGAGGTTTTTGATGACTGAGTTTATCTCTTTACTTGTAATTGGACTGTTCAGTTCATCAATTTCTTCTTTCATCAATGTAGGCTCTTTGTGAGTTTCTAGAAACTTGTCCATTTCCTCTAAATTATCATTCTTGTTGGCATATAATTTTTCAAAGTATCCTCTTATGATACTCTTTATTTCTGTGGGGTCAGTAGTGATATCACCTTGGTCATTCCTTATTTTGTTTATTTGCATCTGTTCTCTCTTTTTCTTTGTAAGTCTGGCTAATGGTTTTTCAATTTTATTGATCTTCTCAAAGAACCAGCTTTTGGTTTTGTTTATTTTTTCTAGTGTGTTCTTTTTCTCTATTTCATTTAGTTCTGCTCTAATCTTTGTTATTTCCTTCTTTCTACTTCCTTTAGGTTTAGTTCATTGTCATTTTCCCAATTCCTCTAAGTGTGCATTTAGGTCTTCAATTTTAGGTCTTTCTACTTTTTTACTGTATTTATTTATGGCTATGAACTTCCCTCTTGGACAGCTTTTGCTGCATCCCATATGTTTTGATATGTTGTGTTGTCTTTTTCATTACTTTCAAGGTAGTGACTGATTTCTTTTGAGATTTCCTCCTTGTCCCACTGTTTATCTAACAGTGTGTTGTTTAACTTCATTATCTTTGTGCCTACCCTGTTTCTCTGGCCTTTATTGATTTCCAATTTCATTCCATTGTGGTCAGAGAAATTACTTTGTATGATCTCAATCTTTCTGAATTCATTGAGAGTTGTTCCGTGTCCTAGCATGTGGACTATCTTGGAGTATGATCCCTTTGCATCTGAGAAGAATGTAGATCCTGCTGTATTTGGGTGTAATGTTCTGTATATGTCTTTTAAGTCCATGTCCTCTAATGTATTGTTCAGAGTCTTTGTTCATTTATTGATTTTCTGTCTAGATGTTCTGTCTAATCTTGTTAATGGTGTATTAAAGTTTCCCGCTGTAATTGTAGGGTCTTTTATTTCCCCACTTAGTTTTTCCAGAGTTTGCCTCATGTTTTTTGAGGCATCCCGATTAGGTGCATAAATGTTTATGATTGTTCTCTCCTCTTGAGAGATTACCCATTTTATTAATATATAGTTTCCATCCTTGTCTCTTACAATTGTTTTGCACTTAAAGTAAAATTTTTTCCACCTATTTACTTTCAGCCTCCTTGAATCCCTGGGTCAAAGATGGGTTTCTTGTTGACAGCATATAGGTGAATCATATTTCCTTATCCATTCTACCTATCTATGTCTCTTGAGTGATGAGTTTAATCCCTTAACATTCAGTGTTATTACTCGCAACAAATTTCTTACTTCAGCCATATTTTCTTTAGGGTAATGCATGTCATATGTTCTTTTGTTTCTGTTTTTGTCTTTTTAGTTGTTTTTAAACTCTCCTCCCACTCTCTCTCCCTTGATTTTTCCTTTCAACTTGTAGAACTTCCTTTAGTATTTATTGAAGTGCAGGTTTCTTATTGACATAGTCTCTTAATTTCTGTTTATCTGTGAATATTTTGAACTCTCCATCATTTTTGAATGACAGTTTTGCTGGATAGAGAATTCGTGGCTTGAAGTTTATTTCTTTTAGTACTTTGACTATGTCATACCATTGTCTTCTTGTCTCCATGGTTTCAGATGAGAAATCAGCACTTAATCTTATTATGCTTCCCTTGTATGTGCTGATTCTCTTTTATCTTGCTGCCTTGAGTATTTTCTCTTTGTCTTGAGCATTGGACATTTTACCTGTATATGTCTTGGAGTTGGCCTGTTGGGATTTATACTGTTTGTGGTGTGGTGTGCTTTCTGGATCTGCACATACATCTCTCTCAATAGGTTTGGGAAGTTTCCAGCCATTAATTCATTCATCACTCCTTCTGTTCCTTTTCCCTTCTCTTCTCTTTCTGGGATGCCCATAATGTGGATGTTTGTGTGTTTTGTGTTGTCAGTTAAATCCCTGTGTCCCTGCCTGATTTTTCTCTCTTTTTGTCTATTTATTCTACTATCTGTTTGATTTCGGATGTATTGTCTTCCATCACTAATTCTTTCTTCTGCCTGTTCAAATCTGCTGTTATGTGAATCCAGCGTCTTTTTGATTTCTTGGATTGTTCCATTGATCACTATCATATCCGTTATCTTTTTGTATATGTTTACAATTTCTTCAGTATATTCTTCCAGTGTCTTCTTTATGTCCTTTATCTCTTCCTTCACTTCATTAAGTTGGTTCATGATATTGTTTGGAAAGCTTTGATTAGTTGGTCAATGTTCTGCATCTCTTCCTGGTTTTTAGTTTGTTCATTGGACTGACCCATGTCTTCCTGTTTCTCAGTGTGGTTTGTAATTTTTTATTGCCCTCTAGTCATCATTTTATCTTGATGGGTTTATTAAGTTAATAAGCTTCTCTCTCTGCTCTAGTTTTATTTATCTGGTGCTTCTCTGTGTGTGTTAAGTTTTCTCTTTGACTCTTTTTCTTCTCATTTCATTTCCTTGCTTCTTTCTATGTTACCTTCAAGGCAAAAGATTAGGGCCAGAGGAATCGAAAGATGTGGAAAATGAAGAAGGATAATAGTAATATTGATAAAAGTTAGAAGAGGGGCCAAATACAACTTAGTGAAATGAATATTTAACTCATGTAGGCAGTGTAGAGTAATAGGAAATAAAGTGGAGTACTTACAATGGACTAGGAAACCAAATAAAGGAATATATATAATGATTTAGAAGGCTAGAATTATGATTAGGGAGAGAAAGAGTGAAGAAAGGGCTGAAAGTAAAAAGTTGTAGTAACTAAAAGAGAAAGAAAACAGAATAGATAGAATAGAAATTGATACCTTTAAGTTGTGGGATAATGATAAAACGTGGTATGTAAGAACTGTAACAGAAAGCTGAAGGCAGAAAGATGAAGGAAGGGGAATAGATAGTTTGGGAGTCAAAATCAATATAGACAGAGAATGGGAAATCACTGAAGAAGAAGCACATCAAAGAAGAGACAAGCTAGCAGCACCTAATTAAAAAGAAAAAAAATGAAAGAAAAAAGAAGGGGGGAGGAAAGAGGAAAGAATAGCAAGAGACAACAAATAAACATAGAAAAACCAAACAACCACCAAAGCAAGCAGTAAAACAAAGCTAAGGAGGAACAGTGTTCCTTCTAGGATCCTTGTGGAACCTCTCAGCCTGCTTGTGTTTATCAATTAATTTCTCTACAGTGTTCTATCTGCAGGTTTTGAGGCAGATTTAGCTATTAAACTAATTTACAAAGAAGAATTCATTTTTAAAAGTGACTGTCTTCTTTTTATTTCATTTTTTGGCAAAATAAGGGACCCATAATAAGTCCTCTTCTAGACCACCCCCTTCACCAAGGGGACCCTAACTAGGCTTGTGGAAACTACCCAAGCACTTTCCACTTCCTGGACCCCCCAGGGGAGCTGAAGCTCTGATGCTTCTCAGTGCAGAGCAAATAAATTGGCTGACTTCACCCCTCTGTAGCCAAGCCTCAGTCTCACTGGGCTGCTGGGTATATCAGGTTTCCTCAGTAGATTTGCCTCTCCCCTCAGCCTGGCACTGCTTCAAGCCAGCTTTTCTGTTCCCCAAAGCTATGAGGGAGTCCAGGCAGCCAAATCCACAATAGGTAAACGCCACTTCACCTTCTGTCAGAACCCTACCTCTCTCAGAGAATCCTCCTTCACACCGGGTTGCTGTGCGGGATTTTGATTTTGTACCATATGTCCATTCCCCAGGTGAAGAAGGGCATTCAGGTTCCTTTGCTTCTAGTTTCCATTCCCCCATGGAATGTTCTAACAACTAGTCAAGGCTGGCAGACACATTTTCCTGAATCCATTGGCACATTGTGGAGAGGTCTATGCTCCTGAAAATCTGTGACTCAGTTCCTTAGGGTGCATAGTAAGCCAACAGCCACCACTGAGAACCCAGAACACTGCATGTGAAACACCACTGGCTCAGTTCCTTGAGAAGTGTAGGTTCTCGGTGGAGACCTCACAATGTTCCTGCAGGAGCATTTTCTGGACTGTGGTTCATGCCAGGTCCCCATGGCCTTACTGTATAAAAGTTCCCTGGCACAGCTCCAAAGTTGTCTGCTCATGTGTCTTTAGGGAATGGGAAGGGTTGGGTTCTCTCAACAGTGTTGACCATGGTTCTGCCTGGATCTCTGCAGGAACCCAGGGTGCTAAAGGGACCCCTCCCCCCACCACACACCAGGAGCCTGGTCATCCAGTGGTGTTTGTGCCTGGTCCAGTCCCAGGGATGTCATTTAAAAACCATGCATTCTGAGCTAGGACTCACAGGCTTCCACCCTGTTCCCCACCCCACCCTGACATGGGGCATCTCATCAGCAGCCTCTTGCTCCATGGCTGCCAGGCAAAGCTGCTGGCCACCTAGCCCCATATCAAGGAGAGCTATTTGCTTGCCAAAAATCCTAGCAGGGACTGGCAGCCATAGTAGAATAGTACAATGGTGCTCGTGGGTTACCCAAATGTCCCTTACACTCTCTTTTAAATTTTATTATTTCTCTCAAACTCTTTTCTCTTTTGATTTACAATTTTACCTTAAAGATCTTATTAACTGCTTCATAAAAAAACACATTCCTTTTAGGTTTTGACTAGACTACATGGTATGGGAATATATCTCAATAAAATGGCATGAGAAAGTAATATATATTACTACAAAAATAGCCAGATATAGCAGCTGTGTGACACAGGGAAATGGAGAGACAGAGAGTCAATCATTTCTGTGTGAGTTTTTGTGTCTGGTTTTTGTTGATTATTATTATTGAAATAATGAAAAAGTTTTAATAATGATTGAAGTGATGAACAGTAAGCTCTGTAATTATAGCAAATGCCATGGATTATACACATTGACTCAACTGAATTCCTTATTATTAAGTCTCTATAAAATTGATTTGTAAAAATAATAGTTTGGGGAAATGCACCCAATGTGAGGTATGGACTACAGTTATTAATCATATTTTCATGATGCTCTTGCCTAGTTAGTAACTACTGTATCACCACAATGCAAGGAGTTGGTGGAGGCTGATGTATGGCATACCTGTATGATATTACATGCTTATTTAGTGCCTGGCACTGTTAGTTGCCTTCCTAAGAGTTGTGGCAAATCA
>JAKSZT010053994.1:386973-398265 GCA_026826555.1 Tolypeutes matacus | reverse complement strand
AAAGAGAAGGTGATCACATGGATTAAAGTTAAAGTAAGAGATAAAAAACAACAGAAATGATAAAAATAAGAATTAAAGTCTGTGGAAAGGTGATGATGAAAACTCAAAGAAGGAGGACTGTTGAACTCTGTCATAAGAATCATACACAAAAGGAATATATATTTAATGTATATATGTTTACTTTTTGTATGCAAGCAATGATAGCTAGATGGCTAGAAGATAATGATAGATGATTAAGATAGATAATGTATGTGTTGCCAATATATTTGTGGACTCTCATTCCTAATTGGTTTCATTCAAATAATTATATTTATATTGATTAAGGCTGTCATAAATAAGTAGTAACATATATGATGTACCGTTGAGAGTCAGTATTCTGTGACAGTGAAAATATTCAGGAAATCATGAGTCTATTAATTAATCTGTAGATTGCCCATATATTTAGTTTTCATATTGGAAGAATATGTAAACTTATGAAAACTGCTTATATCTTATATCAAGTAAAAGGAAAAGAGATTTGAGAAAATGTTTGCCATTTTCTCTTACAAAAGCAGTAGGGTCACATTTAGAATTGTGAGTAAAATGAAATGATTAATTATAAAAATTATCTGATTTTCTCCATTATAATAAGGAATGACAGCAGACAAATATGAGATATGTATTTTAAAAATAAGTGGCTGGATAATATTTCAAAGGGCTTTGAAAACTTATTGATGCAATAAAAAAGAGATGAGGAATAGAAGAAAATGAAGTGGTCAATGGAGAATCAGTTTAAAGGTAAAGCACTCCCTACGTCTACACACACCAAGGAGACCTGGAAGTCCAGACAGTAGAAAATATTTATTCATGATTACCTTGAGAAGCCAAAACAGCTCCCACATAAGTTCAGGAATGCAGGAAAATTTGGAAGTCATTATAGAAGGATTTGCATTAATGATGTGTAACAAAATAATTTCAAGGTTTAATGGGTAACCTTAATTCTCTGGGGAACTGGATTTTGCCAAATGCCTCCTTCTTCCCATTGTTCCTGAATTTTTCAAGACTCCTTTGATCCACGATCATCAATATATATTCAAAATATTACTCTGATGTTATCAGTGTTATTAGTGTTATCATTTTACAGACTGTGAAATTGAGACAAAAATAGTTAATTGAGTGACTCAAGAATACACAGTTTTTAAAAGTAAATTGGAACTAAAAAATTGATTCTCTGGATTTCTGGACTAACTATCTTGATTACACTATGCCATCTGCTTGTCTAAGGTTAAAGTAAAGGAAAGCACTCCAACATTATTGCAATATTATTCAACATCATCATCATCATTGCCATAGAACATATATTTAATTATTGGTGCATGCAAAATTCATGAGGTAGATTAAGGTATTTACATTCATATATGCATTAAATAAAGATAATATAGGGACTCACTTTATCTGATAAGAGCTTAAAAAGTAAGCTCTGGGGAGTGGATATGTTTCAAGAGGTTGAGCACCTGCTTCTCACATAGTTGGTCTCAGGTTCACTTCCCCGTGCCTCCTAAAAACAAAAAAATAAACAGCAAGCAAACAAATGAAAAACCCAACAAGGGAGCCAAGGTGGCTCAGTAGTTGGGCACTGGCTTCCCACATACAAGGTCCCAGGTTCAATCCCTGCCCCTGGCACCTCAAAAAAAAAAAAAAAAAAAGTAAGCCCTGTAAATGAAAAATCAAACTCATAAACCAAATTCTGTAGATAAAATTGATTACACTGTCTTGTTCAGAGAAAGCAAAGTAGAGGAGCAAATATCTACATGAAGAACCAAATTTTTAAGGTGGCATACAGTAATTGTTATATAAATGATACATTCTGAAAATATTAACAAATATACTTAAAATAGAAACTTTAAATATCAATTAACACATACACATCGGAAAAGTGGATGTGAAGTACAGTATTAATAATTTCCCACAAACTTTTTTTTAGCCTGTTATGATAGGGATAATTAACAACTTCATGATTTTATCACTATAGTAAATTTCAAATGAACAAAACAAGAATAAGAGAGGCAAAATAAGATACAAGTTATACTAATTTAAAGATAATTTTTAGGTTGTGTAAGGCCTCTTCAAACTGTATAGATTTTTACTTGCAATATTAATTTAGTGTCAATCTGTATTAAGTTTTCATCCAACCTTTCTAAGTCTCAATTTGTTCTAAAATTAGGTGTGAGAAAAGTTGTAATGTCTTTTGCACTGCAACTTTGAGCAATCAAGAATTCTGGAGTGTTGGAAGTGCATCGCTGACACATGAAACAGAACCATGAAATATATTGAAACAAGATTACAGAGTCGAGTCAGATATTTGATATTCAATTGTCATACATTCAGGAAAGAAGTGGGAAGGAAACCCAGATTTTCAACTCCCTCTGGATAAACTTGAAGACATTTTTTAAATTCATATTGAGGAAAGTATGATCAATTAAACCCTTATTATTCTGTTTTTCCATTATGTTTTATAACTTACAATTTATTATTTAGACCTCTGTACACCTCCTCAAAGAAATTAGTGTATACCTACCATAAATAAATTACAGGCAAAACATCTCTAAATATTTGGCTAATCACAAAGGTGAGCACTTTTTAATTGACAAATTTTTAATTAAAATTCTAGGAGTATTCTAAGAGTGAGTAAACTTTTGAAAAAATGGATAAATTTTTAATTTGAAGTGAAAAAGGAAGAATTATCCTGCTGAATTGAGCTTTTGAAAACCAATTGATTTGCTTGTTAAAGATGCAGTCACAACTTACTTCATATCAGGAAAATAAAATACATGGCAGATTTTGAATTAGTATACTATCAAAAATGCAAGTTTATTTCTGTGATAACAATGAGGCAAATTGATTTAAAAATTGATTATTAAGATCTTCTTTCTGTTTTCTTGAGTAACAATTTTTTTAGTACTCCCGTCACATTATTCCTAAGGCTGTATATGATGGGATTAAACAGTGGAGTCACAAAGATGTAGAAAAGAGAGAACATTTTGTCAGTTCCTGAAGAATGATTTGATTTGGGCCTCAAATAGGTGATGGCACCAGGACCAAAGAATAAAACCACAACCATGATGTGGGAAGAACAGATGGAGAAAGCTTTGAAGTGACTTGTGGTTGATGGCAAATTTAAGATAGTGGATGTGATTTTGATATAAGAACAAAGTATCCATAGGAAAAAAAATCATGGCAAATAATATGGTAACTATTTAGACACATATTTCATTAAGTGAAGTGTCACCACAGACCAACTTGATTAATGTGGGAATGTCACAAAAGAAGTGGTTGATTTGGTTAGAACCTCAGAAATGCAGTAAGAACACCCAGTATGTTTGCCCTATCTGAACTGGAATTCCACTGACAAAAGAGTCAACTGCCAGCTGGATACACATCTTTTGGTTCATGATTAGAGGATAATGCAGAGGCTTACAGATGGCCATGTAGTAGTCTTAAGCCATAAGAGCCAAAAGTAAGCATTCAGTGGTCCCTAGCATGAGGAAGAAGCACATTTGTGTGGCACAGCCCAGCAAAGAAATTATTCTATCCTGAATCCAAAGATTCACCAGGATCCTGGGAATAGTGACTGACTCATAACAGATTTCCTATGAGGAAAAATTTGCAAGGAAAAATACATAGGTATTTTTTACAAGCAGATTCTACCCTTGTAATTATTTTAAGACCATTTGCTATCATGACAAATGTGTAGATGAGAAAGAAAATTCCAAATAGGAATGCCTGGAGGTTTGGAAGTTCGGAAAATCTCTGGAGAACAAATCCTACCACTGAAGAGAAATTGTCTTCTGCTCTTTGGCCTCTATAGAACATCTGAGAAAACAACAAATTCAAGATATAAAAGAAGATGGCGTTAGTGTAGGAGGGCACACACTGCAATCTCCCAGAGCAAGGCCGATTGTGGACGAGGTCCTGCCCAGGGGTCTGTGCTGTGCACGTGTGGAGTGAGAAGCTTGGGACATATATCTGCGCGGATCAACGGCGTGGACGGAACGGTAGAGATTCGTGAGTTTTAAGGCTCCCGGTGGTGTTTGGCACAGACGGCTGAGCCCCGCGGTTAGGGAGGAAAAATAAAATAAAATAAAATGGCCATTTGGAGCCTCGAGCAAGGCAACAAAGTTTTATTTTCTGGGGATCTGGCTGCCTGGTGCCCCTTGGACCTTGAGTGAACAGAACAAACGAGCTAATCAGCACCCAGTGAACTGGAGGGGGGATTCTGGTCGGAGAACGGAGCTGATTTCCCTAGCCACCTAGAGATAAGACCTGGGCTGCTGTGGAGCCAGAAAGAAGGGACACTTCCCAAAAGAGGGAGGGTTCTGTTGGAGGACAGGGAAGGGTATTTTTTATTTTCAGACATCGTATCTGGCTGCTGGCACCACCCCATAGTTTTGGGGAGCAGATAAGCCGACCTGAAGCAGCATTAAGCTGAGAGCAGACACGATTTTGCACTCAAACTGATTTACTTAGCAGCCTGGTGACCCTCAAGCTTGGCTCCAGAAGGGGTGGAATCGGCCGTCTTTAGCACTCCGCACTGACTAACAACAGAGCTACAGCTAACCTGGGGAGTCCGGAAAGTGGGACGTGCTTGATTAATTTCCATGGGCCCAGCTAGGGTCCCTTCTGTAAGGGGGTTGGTCTAGAGGAGGAATTATTTTGGGTCCTGCATTTGGCTAAAAAAATAAAAAATTTTTTAAAAAAGTGAGGTCACCTCAACAAATGAAAAATAAATTCTTTTTAATTTAGTTTAATAGCTAAAAGCTGCTTCAGAACCTGCATATAGAAATCTGTGGGGAAATTGATTGATAAACACAAGTAGGCAGGAAGGATCCACGTGGACCATAGGGGAATCATTGACCGCCCTTAGCTCTGTTTGACTGCTTGCCTGTGTGGATCTTTGGTTTCTCTCTGTTTCTTTCTGGTCTCTTGCTATTCTTTCCTCTTTCCTCCCCCCTTCCTTTTTCCTTCTATTATTTTTTTTTTAATTAGTTGCTGACAGCTTGTCGCTTCTTTGCTGGGCTTCTTTTACAGTAATTTCCCACACACTGTATATATTGATTCTGTATTACAAACTATCGCTTATTCTTCCTGCATCTTTCTGCCTTCTGTTTTCTGTTGTGGCTCTTAGAGACAACATTTTTTCATAGGCCCACAACTTAAGGGTGTCAATTTCTATTCCATCTATTTTGTTTTCTTCTTCTTTTTTTTTTCATTAGTATTAACTTTTTTCTTTCAGACCTTTCTTTACTATTTCTCTCCCTCCTCATAATTCTAACCTTCTAAATCACTATATATATATATTCCTCCATTTCTTTTCCAAGTCCATTGTAGGAACTCCATATTTTTTCCTAGTACACTACACTGCCTACACAAGTTAAATATTCATCTCATTAAGTCTCATTTTGGCCCTCTCCTAACTTTTATCAATATTACTATTTTCCTTCTGCCTTCCTTACATCTTTTGATTCCTCTGGCCCTAACCTTTTGCCTTCAAGGGAACATAGAAAGAAGCAAGGAAATAAAATAAGAAGAAAAACTGCCTAAGAGAAAACTTAACTCACACGCAGAACCAACAGCTAAATAAAATTCTAGAACATAGCGAAAAGCTAATCAACTGAACAAACCCATCAAGATAATATGATGACCAGAGGGCAACAGAAAAATACAAATGACTCTGAGAAACTGGAAAACATGGACGAATCCAATGCACAAAATAAAAACAAGGAAGCAATGCAGAAAATCGAACAACTAATCAAAGCTATCCAAACAAATACCATGGACCAACTTAAAGAACTGAAGGAAGAGATTAAGGATATAAAGAAGGCACTGGGAGAACATACTGAAGAAATAGCTAACATGCCTAAAAAAGTAATGGATATGATGGAGAACAAAGGCCTAAGCCAAGAAATGAAAAAGACGCTGGACTCACATGGCAGCAGATTTGAACAGGCAGAAGAAAGAATTTGTGATATGGAAGACAATACAGTTGAAATCAAAGAGATTGTAGAACAGATAGACAAAAAGATAGAAAAAATCCAGCATGGTCTCAGGGAATTAACCGATAATACAAAACGCACAAACATACGCATTATGGGCATCCCGGAAGGAGAAGAGAAGGGAAAGGGAACAGAAGGAGTGTTGAAGGAAATTATGGCTGAAAACTGCCCAACTCTATTGAGAGAGATGGATGTGCAGATCCAGGAAGCACAGCACACCCCAAATAGTATAAATCCCAACAGGCCAACTTCAAGACATATACTTGTCAAAATGTCCAAAGCCCAAGGCAAAGAGAAAATACTGAAGGCAGTAAAAGAAAAGAGAACCATCACATACAAGGGAAGCAAAATAAAATTAAGTGCTGATTTCTCAGCTGAAACCATGGAGGCAAGAAGACAGTGGTATAACATAGTCAAAACACTAAAAGAAAAAAATTCCTGTCACGAATTCTCTATCCAGCAAAATTGGCATACAAAAATGATGGAGAGTTCAAAATATTCACAGATAAACAGCAATTAAGAGAGTGTGTCAAGAAGAAACCAGCACTTCAAGAAATACTAAAGGAATCTCTAAAAGTTGAAAGGAAAAAACAAAGGAGACAGAGTTGGAGGAGAGTTTAAAAACAACTGAAAATTCAAAAAGAGAAACAAAACAATATATGACAATCATTAACCCAAAGAAAAAATGGCTGAAGTAAGAAATTCGTTACGAGTAATAACACTGAATGTTAATGGATTAAATTCACCAATCAAAACACACAGATTGGCAGAATGGATAAGAAAATATGATCCATCTATATGCTGTCTACAAGAAACCCACCTTCGACCCAGGGATTCAAGGAGGCTGAAAGTGAATGGCTGGAAAACCATTTTCCAAGCTAACAATAGCCAAAAAAGGGCAGGAGTAGCTATTCTAATATCAGACAAAATAAACTTTAAATGCAAAACTATTGTAAGAGACAAAGATGGACACTACATATTAGTACAAAGAGTAATCCCTCAAGAAGAGAGAACAATCATCAACATTTACGCACCTAATCGAGGTGCCTCAAAATACGTGCGGCGAACTCTGGAAAAACTAAGAGGAGAAATAAATTCCTCTACAATTATAGCAGGAGACTTCAACACACCACTATCATCATTAGACAGAACATCTGGGCAGAAAATCAATAAAGAAGCTAAGGCACTCAACAATACATTAGAAGACTTGGGCTTAATAGACATATACAGAACACTACACCCATACAGTGAGATTTACATTCTTCTCGAGTACACATGGAACATACTCCAAAATAGACCACATGCTAGGCCACAAAACAACACTCAATGAATTCAGAAAGACTGAGATTATATGAAGTAATTTCTCTGACCACAACGGAAAGAATTTGGAAATCACTAAGGGCCAGAGAAACAGGTTAGGCACAAGGATATGGAAGTTAAACAACACACTCTTATACAAACAGTGGGTCAAAGAGGAAATTTCAAAAGAAATCAGTAACTACCTTGAAACTAATGAAAACGACAACACAACATATCAAAACCTATGGGATGCAGTGAAAGCAGTCCTGAGAGGGAAGTTCATAGCCATAAATTCATATATAAAAAAAGAAGAAAGAGCTAAAATTGAAGACTTAACTGCACACTTGGAGGAATTGGAAAAATAACATCAAACTAAACGTAAAGGAAGTAGAAAGCAGGAAATAACAAAGATTAGAGCAGAACTAAATGAAATAGAGAATAAGAAAGCACTGGGAACAATAAACAAAATCAAAAGCTGGTTCTTCGAGAATATCAACAAAATTGACAAACCCTTAGCCAGAGTAACAAAGAAAAAGAGAGAACAGATGTAAATACAGAAAATAAGAAAAGAGCAAGGTGATATCACTACTGAAACCACAGAAATAAAGAGTATCATAAGAGGATACTTTGAAAAATTATATGCCAACAAGAATGACAATTTAGAGGAAATGGACAAGTTTCTAGAAACCCACAAACAGCCGACATTGATGAAAGAAGAAATAGATGAACTCAACAGTCCAATTACAAGTAAAGACATAGAGTCAGTCATCAAAAACCTCCCAAATAAAAAGTGTCCAGTACCAGATGACTTCACAGCTGAATTCTACCAGACATTCCGGAAAGAGCTAACACCCACTCTAATTAAACCCTTCCAAAAAATAGGAGTAGAAGTAATATTACCTAACTCATTCTATGATGCCAACATTACCCTAATACCAAAACCAAATAAAGATAATAAGAGAAAAGAAAATTACAGACCAATTACTTTAATGAACCTAGATGCTAAAATTCTATACAAAATACTTGCTAATCGCATTCAACAACATATCAAAAGGATTATCCACCATGACCAAGTGGGTTTCATCCCGGGTATGCAAGGATGATTCAATATAAGAAAATCAATCAAGGTAATACACCACATAAACAGATTGAAAGAAAAAAATCACATGATTATCTCTATAGATACAGAAAAAGCATTCGACAAAATACAGCACTCTTTCCTCATAAAAACATTACAAAAATAGGAATAGATGAAAACTTTCTGAAAATGATAAAGGGTATATATTAAAATCCAAAAGCTAACATCATTTTCAACGGTGAAATCCTAAAAGCCTTCCCTCTGAGATTGGGAACAAAACAAGGATGCCCACTATCACCACTCCTATTTAACATTGTCTTAGAAGTACCTGCACAAGCACTGAGACAAGAAAAGGATATAAAAGGCATTCAGATTGGAAAGGAAGAAGGAAAAATTTCATTATTTGCAGATGACATGATCCTATACATAGAAAGCCCTGAGAAATCTACAACAAGGCTTCTAGAACTTATAAAGGAGTTCAGTAATGTTGCAGGCTATAAGATCAAAGCTCAAAAATCAGTAGCATTTCTGTACACCAATAACGAGCAAACTGAGGAGTAAATCAGGAAAAAAATACCATTTACAATAGTAAATAAAAGAATCAAATACCTAGGAATAAATTTAACTAAAGATGTAAAGGACTTATATACAGAAAACTACCCAACATTGTTAAAGGAAATCAAAGAAGACTTAAATAAATGGAAAAACATTCCCTGTTCATGCATAGGAAGACTAAACATCATCAAGATGACTATCCTACCCAACTAATCTACAGATTTAATGCAATCCCAATAAAAGTCAACACTATATTTTTTAAAGGAACTTGAAAAACTAACCACAAAATATATTTGGAGAGGCAAGAGGCCCCAAATTGCCAAAGATATATTGAAAAAGAAAAATGAAGTTGGAGGTATCACATTACCTGACTTTAAAACATACTACAAAGCTACAGTGATCAAAACTGCGTGGTATTGGCACAAGGATAGACCTACTGACCAATGGAACCGAATTGAGAGTTCTGACATAGATCTTCGCATATACAGTCATCTAATATTTGACAAAAATCAACTCATGATGGATCAATGATCTAAATATTAGAGCCAAAACCATAAAAACCTTGGAAGATAATGTAGGAAAGCATCTATAGGACCTTGTAATAGGAAATGGTTTCATGAACTTCACAACCAAAGCACGAGCAGCAAGAGAATAAATAGATAAATGGGATCTCCTCAAAATTAAAAACTTCTGCACCTCAAAGGATGTTATTAAGAAAACAAAAAGGCAGCCTGCCCATTGGGAAAAAATATTCGGCAACCATATATCTGATAGGAGCCTAATATCTTGCATATATAAAGAAATCCTACACCTTGAAAATAAAAGGACAAACAACCCATTTAAAAAATGGGCAAGTGACCTGAAAAGACACTTCTCCAAGGAAGAAATACAAATGGCTAAAAAGCACATGAAAAAATGCTCAACATCGCTTCCTATCAGGGAAATGCAAATCAAAACTACAATGAGATACCATCTTACACCCATCAGAATGGCAGCTATTAAAAAAACAGGAGACACTAAATGTTGGAGAGGATGTGGAGGAATAGGAACCCTCATCCACTGCTGGTGGGACTGCGGTATGGTCCAGCCACTGTGGAGGACAGTTTGGCGGTTTCTCAGAAAACTAACAATAGATCTTCTGTATGATCCAGCAATTCCACTGCTGGGTATATACCCAGACGAACTTAAAGCAAAGACACAAACAGATATATGCACACCAATGTTCATAGCAGCATTGTTCACCATTGCCAAAAGTGGGAATCAGCCCCGGTGCCCATCAACAGACGAATGGATAAGCAAAATGTGGTACATACATACAATGGAATATTACTCAGCTGTAAGAAGGAACAAAGTGCTAACACATGGAATAACGTGGATGAATCTTGAAGACCTTATGTTGAGTGAAGCAAGCCAGGCACTGAAGGATGAACAGTATATGACCTCACTGATCTGAACTGAGGAAAGTGAGCAGTCTCTGAGAACCATTGTCTGAAAGATAGGTTAACAAAGGAGAGTAAGAGAAGAGCAGGCTTTGAGCCATCACCCATATGGACATAATCTATGGTAAAGGCATAGAGTGTGGTTGTTTGTTGGGAGATGGGGCAGATGAGTGGTTGTGTTCCTGGGTTTGGTGGTGCAGCACTGGTGGGTGGGTGGATTAGGAAGGGCAGGTTCAAATCCCCAGGGCATGTAACTGTAAATCTTGACATTCCATGGGTAGGGAATGGGTGGTATCATGGGCTTTGGGGGGCTGGGGGGAAGGGAACAGTCAAGATCTAATGGATTGTTTGGTGGTCATGGGGAAGGTTTTTCATTACCTTACAGTAATGGACACAGGACAGGGTAAATATCAAAATTATTAAATTGTAGCATCAAAATTGTAAACTATACTGTAAATCATTGTCAATGCTTAATTGCTATATTTTGCTATCTGTATAACAGTTATAACAATACTAACATTCAAAAAAAAAGGGGGAGGGTTAATATGGGGTGGGGAAGTGGGGTAGTTTGTTATCTGGGAGTCTCCAGCACTCTGTGTGTGACTTTGCTGTGACTTAAAACTTCTTTGAAAACCAAATGAAAAATTGGGAGGCAGTGGGGATTGAGAGAGGGAAAGTGTCACGGCACACTGGACATCCGATGAAAAGGAAGTTAGAAAAGGAAGGAAATAAAGGAAAAGAGAAACGAAAAAAAAATGAATTTATATATATATATAAATTAAAGGCATTTCCTTTGCCTTTTTACCCATTATTTGAATGTCGCAATCCACTAATTATATTTTATATTGTTTTGTTTTTTGTTTGATTATTTGTTTTTTTTTCCTTCTCT
>JAKSZT010053994.1:299823-383007 GCA_026826555.1 Tolypeutes matacus | reverse complement strand
AGCACAACTCACGGTTCTCTTTCTCAGAAGTCCTTCAAAGAGAAGGGTGAATGAAGCCCTGATGTTTGTGTTCTTTTAAGTGAACCTCTTTTATTAGCTTTTGTTTCCTCAGGAACATAGTAAAATTACTTTATTTCATTTAGCTAATGAACTTATAGCTCTAAATCCATTTTGTGGAAGACATTGCTAGTCAGTTAGATTAGTAAATTTGCTCTACTTTTTAATCAATATGGTATAATGTCAAAAAGTAAATATTTAAAAGATAAATTTCTCAGGAATTTCAGGTTACTTTTCAGAAAATGTGTTTGTTTAAAAATGATGATTTCCTTCACTGATGATATGGTACAAAGAAAAACATCCATCTAGTGCCTTTTTCAGCAATTTTTATCTTAAAAAATAATTTCGAAACTGTCCTAATAATTTTTATCATTTTATTGTAACTAATAATACATTTCAAAATAGTACATTTCAAAATATTATCAAGCCATTTATCTCATTAAATTTCTAACAAGAAACTGGGATTGCTGCTTGAAATGTAGTTGGAACATCAATTAATTAGTGTATTTTCTAAATATTTTACAAAATTTTGGGTTTTCTGATTTTTAGTAGTTAACATACAATAAACACAGAAGATCCATGTAAAATGTAATTAAGATCTTAGTCAAAAAATTATTATGCTCACCTTTATGGAAAGAGAGAAAAATATTTCTTTCTCTGATACAGAGAATTTTAAGTGATGTTCTATTAAAATTAAATTTTAAACCGTTTGAAATTCAGGAGGAGCAAAATGACTAATCCCCTTCTAAAATATTCTTTTCAAAGGGTACGGTGATCTTTAAGTAGAAAAATATTTTCTTTCCTGTAGGAATTTATCATCTCCCATGTCACTTTTTAATTCATCTAAGCCATTATACTTGCCTTTGAAATATTTTGGAAAGCAACCAAAAAATCATGGGCCATATCTTTCCTTTTTAATGGTGTCTTATTCTACCATACTTTCAGATGCTTGGTATCTTTTGTGTTTTTGTTCTTTTCTTTTTAGCTATCTGCAATAATTAAATGTGTCTTACTACTTAGTTATTCTCTAGTGCTTTAAAAATGCCTTTATTAGATTATGAATTTTCAGAGTCAGTCCATGATAGATGATGAATTTAGTGGAGATTCAAAAGAGTTACAGGCAATCTCTTGACCTTTCAAAGATTCCTATCATGTTATTTATTTATAAAGGGCCCATATAGAGAAATTAAAGATGGTTCAACACTGGTAGAATTGATGCAATTTTGAAAACGTGTGAAAGGAAATATCAGAATGAGTACATCAGAACACTGTGATTTATAAATGAAAAATCAATAGAGATTTTATTTTTATTAGCTCCATGGAGCTAATAGAGAATTAAATAATGGAATTGTTAGGGCAGCAGAAGTATGGCATTTTCCGTTTTAAATCATGTAAAATTTCAAATATATGAAAAATAGAATAATATAAGTAATCCCCTTTAATCAATCAAAACAAAATCCTTACATTGATCTGCATATGTCAAATGAAACTTGTAGAACTGGGATAAAGCACAATTAGTCATTGTGTATAAATCCTTTTTCATATTTGTTGGGTTTGGATCATAATATTTTCATTGAGTTTTTGTTTATATTCATCACGGATAATGAATTGTTTTTTCTCTTCTTGTCATGTCTTGTCTAGATTTTGTTTCAGAATAACACTGGCCTCCGAGAATAAATTGTGATGTTTTTATCAGTCCTGATATCGTTTTGTTGCTTTTTTGTTTTGTTTTGTTTATCTGTATATGTGTCTCACTTTCTTGGGTTGTTGTATACCTCAAAATTTTGGGTTAGATAAGAATATTTTAGATAATATATTGTGGCAACTCTGCATTTTAATTCCCTCTATAGTTAGGTGTTGTTATTTCTATGTTTGTTTAGTGACTTTCAAACACTAATTCTGTGTAGTCGAATTCCTTTATTTTGTGGAGCCACTTATGTCTCTGACCAATTTTTTTCTTTTGTTTTGTTTTCTAAAGTCTCACTCACTAAAGATTACCCTTGGATCATCATAGCTTACTGATCAGTCACTGATTGGCCAGGTGTGTTTATACACCTTGAAGCCAGTAAGACTTCTACTCTTTGTGATGCATCTATATGTGACTTGAGGAAGGCATTCAATATACCCTTTTCTGAATTTCATTTTCTGTATTAACAAGGTTACATTCAACCATGGACAAATGACTTATTGGCACATTCCTTGGTACCTCCTGAGTGTGTATGCACCCTTGTACATATGCAGAGCACCTCAGAAACTACGGGTGAGATGGAGCTTATCAGTGCACTATTTTACGTTCTCATTCCCCAGAACTGCCCATTAAATTTCTGTCCGGTCTCTTCCAAACTTCATAGGGACTTTGGGCTTGTTGTAATGGTCTTCCCTTATTAATTGCCACTGAGAGTCTTAATATGTTTGAAAATGTTCTTAAGGATGAAATTTTCCATGCTTTGCTGAAAAATAAAGTGAGCTTCCTGCAACAGATATGAGAGATGGGAATCCTCATAGCTTATACTGTGAGGTCTTCTCCATGGAGCTGAGTAGCAAATTGGATAATACTCAGGCTAAAATGCAACTGAAGATCACTATTCTTATTGAAATTGACTTTAGTTTCATAAATAAACACTTCACAAATTTTTGGTAAATTTCAAGATTTTTCATCATTGCAGTTGACAATTTTGTCCCATTTTATGATGCCTGAGCTGCTCAGCCAGCCATTCCAGAAGTCTGATTTTTAAAAGTTTTATTTTTTTATTTTTTAAGAGATACATAAATTACATAAATGATACACAAAAAATATAGGGCTTCCCATATGCCCCACTACTCACACCTCCCACACCCTCCCCAATAAACATCTTTCATTAGTGTGACACAATCATTGCAATTGATAAATGTATTCTGGGGCATTGTCATTAAGCATGTACAATAGTTCACATTGTAGTCTACACTCTCTCCCACACAGTTCTGCATGTTATGTGATGATATAAAATGGCCTATATCTGTCATTGCAGTGTCATTCAGGATGATTCACAAGTCCCAAAAAAGCCCCCATATTAAATCTGCTTTTCCCTCTCCCTGCCCCCCAGAGTTTCCATTGGCCACTGGCTCCACATCAATGTTGTAATTTCTTCCATTGCTAGAATCACAATATGTCTACAGTAACAGTAACTTACATAACAGTAAGTCCACTTTAGTCCATAGTTCTTTTGCCAATCCTGAGGATTCTGGGATGGTGATGTCCACTCCTACTCTAACTGAGAGGAGGCTTATATTTTATGGGGAAGATGGTGGGACTATCTTGCTTACAGTTGCAGACTCTCTATGTTCCTTGAGATGGTTGTTGTCATCATTATCTCCTTGTTAGTTGTCCTGGGTGAGTCCAATGAGCTGTAGAGTATGTGTTGCAACTCTGCTGAGGTTCTGAGCCCAGTGGGCACATGGCCAGCCCAAAGACTTGTGTCTCCTGGACATACACCTACAAACTCTAGCACTAAGTATAGGTTTAAATAGAACGGACAGATGATTCATGTGTAGGGAAGACATAATTGAGTCCAATGCTGTCACTCTCAGGAGCACAAACTCCAAAGTGGGGACTACTGGGAAGGCACCAAACTCTGGAGCTGTCTGCCCTGACCATAGGGCCTGATGTCCTATGGTCTCCAGAGCCCTCAGGAGTCCCACTATTTGGAGTAGTATACACTTTGGCAGTCTGTGAGATCCTGCTGAAATGTGCATAAGCATTGCATCTGTGATGACCTCCCAACTCACTTTGAAGCCTCTTAGCCATACAAACTCATTTAATTTTACCTTTTCCCCCATTATTTGAGGTGTTTTTCCAGTTCCATTGCTAGTTGGTCCTTGGTAGTAAACCCTCGATGCCAGGGAGGCTAATCCCCAGGAGTCATGTCCCACACTGGGGGGAAGGTAATGCATTTATATGCTGACTTTGACTTAAAGAGAGCCATATTTGAGCAACAAGGAGGCTTTCAGGAGGCAGCCTTTAGGCTCCCCACAACAATAGCCTGAGTTTCAATTTCAAGAGCAAAGGCTCATAAACAGAGTCATCAATATCAAGGTCCCATCAGTGGACCATCTTCCTTCACCAGTCATTGCCCCTGCACTTGGGGAACTGTTGCTGCTCCATTAGCGAATGTGGCTGAGCTCTCCAGGATGGGAATTCAACATTCTATCAGTTATTTTGTGAGTCTTCAACCATTGTGGCAATACCCTATGAACATTTAAACAATTTTATATTCCTTATATGTCTGCTCATGTGAACTTCCTCCCATGTATCCCCCATCACTAACATCCCACACCAATGATCCTACCCTGCCTCAGTTGTTACCCTTCTGTGATCCAAAGCATCTTCAAAAATGAAGATATTAAAATATCAAATACAACTAGTAGGAAAAAGTTTAAATGTAAGAAATAAAATATATAAAAATTAAAAAATTAAATTAAAACATTGAGATATTAAAAAATAATGAAAAATATTTATTTTTTTTTGACATTTTGCCTTTCATCACTGTATATCTGGTGTCCTGTCTGTACAGTGGCAAATTCTTGCATTTACTCCCCAGTAGCTAACTATTTTTCATTTCATTTTCAAAGAAGTTTTAGGTCACAATAAAGTCACACACTGAATACAGGGGATTCTCATATATTGAAAATCCTCCCCTTTTCCTCCTACCCATATTAATACCATTTTTATGTGGATGATACCTTGGTTATAACTGATACACAAATAGTGAAACATAGCTACAAAACATGGTCAATGATTTACATTACAGTTTAAATTTTAGACCGCTCACTTTTATAAATATTGATGATAATTAACATGGCCTGTGTCCATCATTGTAAGATCATGTAGAGCACTTCCATTGACAACTAAATACTTCCAGTTCGATCTATTCTATTCCTCCCTCCCTCTCCCCAAGGGGCCCATGGTGAACCCCCGGTTTGACTCCTTGGATGACAAGATTCATAGTTACTAGGAACAAAACTGAGGTCTTGACAAACTGTTTTTTTCTTCCGTATTACAACCCACCCATGCTCTCGAGAGACTCCCACCTCTCTATTTGTGAACAAATCGGTCCTTCTGAGTATGGGAATCCAACACCTTCCTGCCGATTATGTGGGTCTCCACCCACTGATACAACACATTATGACAAAATGACCACTCACACACACTCCCTAAAAGCCTACTCCACGTGCGCACTGTCCCGAATGCACCCCCATCCAACACCATAAACGATTAACCCCTCCTTGTCATATTGCCATAAGACCATTCTCAAATTTGACTTTCAATCACATACCCACAAATCTCCAGTGTTCACCAGGTCCCACTCCCAACCCTTTGCCCAGTTCTCTGGGACTTCCAACCCACCCTCCCCATTCTACTCATCTGTCAAACCTGCACCACCCAACCCAGTAATATCACTACCCTCCTGTCATATCCTTTCAATGCGCAACTACACACTTTTGTCTTATCATAGATTATGTCTGTAAGGGTGTTGACTTATAATCTTCTCCCTTTCTATTTCCTGTAAACCTATCTTCCTGAAACTAGTTCTCTAAGTCTGCTCAATTTGCTTAAATCATATCAGTGAGATCATGTACTGTTCGTTCTTCAATGTCTGGCTTGTTTCACTCAACATAAGGTCCTCAATTTTCATCCATGGTATCCCATGTGTTACCTCTGTATTCTTTCTTATAGCTGAGTAATATTCCATTGTATGTATGTACCACATTTTATTTATCCATTCATCTGTTGATAGGCATTTGGGTTATTCCAACTTTTGAAAATAGTGAATAACGCCGCTATGAATATTGGTATGCATATATCTGTTTTTATCCTTGCTTTCAATTCTCCTAGGTATATACCCAGCAATGGAATTGCAGAATCATATGGAAGTTCTATAGTTAGTTTTTTCAGGAACCACCAAACTGTCCTGAAAAATGGTTTGACCATTCTACATTCCCACCAGCAGGGAATCCTCTGCAACACTTATAATCCTCTGTTTTCTAAATAGCTGGCAGTCTAATGGGAGTAAGATGGTATCTCATTGTAGTTTTGATTGGCATTTACCTAATAGCTAGTGATGTTGAGCAACTGTTTAAGTCCTTTTTAGCCATTTATATTTCTTCCTTGGAGAAGTATCTTTTCAGGTCTCTTTCTCATTTTTTAAGTGGGTTGGCTTTTTACTTTTGAGGTGTAGAATTTCTTTATATATGCTGGATATTAGGCTCCTACCAGATATAAGGTTGCCAAATATTTTCAACCATTGGGTAGGCTGCCTTTTTACTTTCTTAATGATGTCCTTTGAGGAGCAAAAGGTTTTAATTTTGAGGAGATTCTTTTACTTTTTTTTTTTTTTTTTGCTGCTTATGTTTTGAGTGTGAAGTTCATGAAACCATTTCCTATTACAAGGTCCTGTAGATGCTTCCTTACATTATCTTCCAATGTCTTTATGGCCTTGGCTCTTATATTTAGATCTTTGATCCATCTTGAGTTGATTTTTATATAGGTGTGAGATGGTGTTCCTCTCTCATTCTTTTGGATATGGATATCCAGTTCTCCAAGCACCATTTCTTGGAGAGGCCACTCTCTCCCGGTTTGGTGGGCTTGGTGGCCTTGTCAAATATCAGATGATTGTATATGTGAGGGTCTATATTGGTACTACCAATTCTGTTCCATTGGTCAGTATGTCTATCCTTGTGCCAGTACCATGTAGTTTTGAACGCTGTAGCTTTATAGTATGTTTTAAAGTCAGGTAGTGTGATACCTCCAATTTCCTTTTTATTTTTCAATATGTTTTTGGCTATTCAGGCCTCTTTCCCTTCCAAATAAATTTCATAGTTAGATTTTCCATTTCAATAAAAAATGCTGTGTTGATATTTATTGGGATTGCATTAAAACTGTAGATTAGTTTGGGTAGGATAGACATCTTACTAACGTTTAGTCTTCCTAAACATAAACAGGGAATATTCTTCCATTTATTTATGAATTCATTGTTTTCCTTTAACAGTGTTGTGTCATTTTCTTTATATAAGTCCTTTACACCTTTAGTTAAGTTTATTCCTAGATATTTGATTCTTTTAGTTACTATTGTAAATCATATTTTTTCTTGGCATCTTCTTTAGACTGCCCATTTTTGTTGTACAAAAATGCTACTGACTTTTGATCATTGATCTTATAACCTATTACTTTACTGAACTCATTTATATATGTTCTAGAAACTTTTTTGTAGATTTCTCAGAGCTTTCTATGTAAGGAGATCATGTCATCTGCAAATAATGAAATTTTTACTTCTTCCTTTAAATGTGGATGGCTTTTATATATTTTTCTTGCCTCAGTGCTCAAGCAAATACTTCCAACACCGTGTTAAAAAGAGTGGTGATAGGGGACATTCTTGTCTTGTTCCCAATCTTAGAGGGAAGCTTTTAGGATTCCACCATTGAAGATGATATTAGGTTTTTCATATATCCCCTTTATCATGTTCAGAAAGTTTCCTCCTATTCCTATCTTTTGGAGTGTTTTTATCAGGAAAAGGTGCTATATTTTATCAAATGCTTTTCTTGCATCTATAGAGATGATCATGTGAATTTCTTCTTTCAATCTGTTTATGTGATGTATTACATTGATTGATTTTCTTATGTTGAACCATCCTTGCATACCCGGAATGAAACCCACTTAGTCATAGTGTATAATTTATTTAATGTGTTGTTGGATGTGATTAGCATGTATTTTGTTGAGGATTTTAGCATCTAGTTCATAAGAGAGATTGGTCTGCAATTTTCTTTTCTTGTGGTATTTTTGTATGGCTTTGGTATTAGGGTAATGTTGGTATCATACAATGAGTTAGGCAGTGTTCCTTCTACTTCTATTTTTTGGAAGAGTTTAAACAGGTTTTGTGTAAGTTATTTCCAGAATGTTTGGTAGAATTCACCTGTGAAGCCTTCTGGTCCTGGGCTTTTCTTTGTTGTGAGCTTTTTGATGACTGATTTTATCTCTTTACTTGTAATTGATTTGTTGAGTAAATCAATTTTTTTCTTTCATCAATGTAGGCTGCTTGTGGGTTCCTAGGAACTTGTCCATTTCCTCTAAGTTATCATTGTTCTTGGCATATAATTTTTTGAATTATCCTCTTATAATACTTTTATTTTCATGGGGTCAGTGGTGATATCCCCTTCCTAATTTCTTATTTTGTTTATTTGCATCTTCTCTTTTTTTCTTTGTTAGTCTTGCTAAGGGTTTGTCAAGTTTATTGATCTTCTTGAAGAACCAGCTTTTGAGTTTGTTTATTCTTTCTATGCTTTCTTATATTCTATTTCATTTAGTTCTGCTCTAATCTTTGTTATTTCCTCCTTTCCCCTTCTTTTGGGGTGAGTTTGTTTTTGTTTCTCCAATTCCTCCAAGTTTGCAATAAAGTCTTTGGTTTTAGCTCTTTCTTCTTTTTTGATATATGCATTTATGGCTATGAATTTCCTTCACAGTACAGCTTTTGTTGCATCCCATATGTTTTGATATGTTGCACTTTCATTTTCATTCATTTCAAGGTAGTTACTGATTTCTTTGAGATTTCCTCCCTGACCCTCTTTTTGTCTAAGGATGTGTTGTTTAATTTCCATATCATTATGCCTAACCTGGTTCACTGGCCCTTAGTGATTTCCAATTTCATTCCATTGTGGTCAGAGAAATTACTTTGCATACTTACAATCTTTCTGAATTTATTGGAATTTTTTCTGTGGACCAGAATGTGGTCTATCTTAGAGTATAATCCATGTACATTCAAGAAGAATGTATATCGCACTGTATTTGGGTGTAGTGTTCTGTTTATGTCTATTAGATCCAGATCTTCAAATGTATTAATCAAAGTCTTTTTTTCTTTATTAATTCTTTGTCGAGATGCTCTGTCTAATGGTGATAATTGTGTATTAAAACCCCCCAATATAATTGTAGACATATCTTTTTAGCCACTTAATTTTTCCAGTGTTTGCCTCATGTGTTTTGAGCCACCATTGTTAGGTACAAAAATATTTATGATTGTTCTTTCTTCTTGAAAGATTACCACTTTCACTAATATATAATGTCTGTCTTTGTCTCTTACAATTGTTTTACATTTAAAGTCATTTTGTCTGATATTATTATAGGTACTCATGCCCTCTTTTGATTATTGTTTGCTTGTAAGATTGTTTTCAAGCCATTCATTTTCAGCCTCCTTGAATCCCTGGGTCTAAGATGGATTTCTTGCAGACAACATATGGATGGGTCATAGGTCCTTATCCATTCTGCCAATCTGCATCTCTTGCCTGGTGAATTTAATACATTAACACTCAGTATTATTATTCTCAAGGAATTACTTACATCAGCCATATTTTCTTTGGGTTTATGTATATCAGATGTTATATTTATTTTCTTTTTGTCATTTTAGTTTTTCTTACACTCTTCTCCAATTCTTTCCTTCCTTTGTTTTCCTTTCAATCTGCTGAACTCCCTTTAGTATTTCTTGAAGGACAGGTTTTTTATTGGCATACTCTCTTAATTTCTGTTTTTTGTGAATATTTTGAATTCTCCCATTTTTTAAATACCAGATTTCTGGATAGAGAAATCTTACCTGGAATTTTTTTTTCTTTTAGTACCTTAACTATGCTATATCCCTGCCTTCTTGCCTTCATGGTTTCAGATTATAAATCAGCACTTAATCTTTTTGAACTTCCCTTCTTGTGATGGTTCTGTTTACTTTTGCTGCCTTCAGTATTTTCTCTTTGTTTTAGCATTGGACAATTTCACAAGTATGTGTCTTGGAGTAGGCCTATTGGGATTTAAACTGTTTGGGGTGTACTGCCATTCCTGGACATGTATGTTCATCTCCCTCAATAGGGTTGGGAAGCTTTCAGCCATTACTTCCTCCAAAAATCCTTCTGTCCCCTTTCTTCTTCTTCTCCCTCTGAGGTGTCTATAATATGCATTTTTTCTATAAAGAAAATTTTAAAATAAGTTAAAGGAATACAAATCACTTGAATGTAAAAAATAATATTGTAAGAGTATAAATAAAAATCAAATAATTGGAAAATGAAGAACACACAATTTCATTAATACATATTGAATAGCAGAGAAATTTAAAATTGCAATTCCAGATAATATAGAGGAGTTTTTTTTTCATCTTTTTTTATTGTAGTTAAAAATCAAATTTTTCAACATACAAACCAATATTTGTAAAATTATATATATATATATATATATATATATGTATATATGTGTATTTGCTCACGCAAATGTTATTTATTTCATATATATTTTAAATGATGCTTAGATTACATAAATGATACACAAAAATTACAGGGATTCCCATGATCTCCACATCCCATACCTCCCATAACATCTCACATAAAAATCTTTCATTAGTGTGGCACATCACCTGCAATGGATATACACATCTGGGGTTTTACCACTAAGCATAGACCACAGTTCACATCATAGACCACACTTTCTCCTACACAGTTCTGCATGGTATATGCTGATGTAAAATGGCCTATATCCATCCCCACAACGTCACTCAGGACAACCCCCAAGTCCTGAAAAAGCCCCTGTATTACAACTGCCCTTCCCCTCCCCACCCCGAAAGCGTCTAGTGGCCACTGGCTCCACCTCACTGTTATAATTTCTTCCATTGCTTGAATCGCAATATGTCTACAACAGAATACCATTAAGTTCACTCTAGTCCATAGCTCTTTCCCTATGGGGACTGGAATGGTGATGTCCACTCCACCTCCAAATGAGAGTGAGTTTATATCCCATGGATATGGTGGATGGGATTATCCTGCCTACAGCTGCAGGCTCTCTCCATTCCCTGGGATGTCTGTTGTCCATCATCGTCTCCTCGCCAGGTGCCTTGGGTGAGTCCATTGAGCTGTAGAGTAGGAGTTGCAGCTCCAATGAGATTCCAGGCACAGCTGGCACATAGGTCGGTCAGAGGCTCCAGTCTCTGGAAGTACACCTACAAACTCGAGCATCACATATAGGTTTGACTAGAAGGGACTGGAGGACCATGTGCAAGCAGGACTTATTTGAGTCCAACTCTTTCACTCTCGGGAGCACAGATTCCAAAGTAGAGCCCACTGATAAGGTTTTAATCTCTGGGCCTAACCCCCTTATATAGGACCTGGGTTTCTCCAGAGCCCTCAAGAGCACCTCTGTGTGGGGTGATACCCACTTTGGTGTTCTATGAGATCCTACTGAGCTGTGTGTAAGCATTACCTCTGGGATGACCTCCCAACACTCTTTGAATTCTCTTAGACACATGACCTCATTTGTCTTTACCTTTTCCCCCTTTTATTCAAGGTCTTTTTCCAATCATGTTTCCAGTTTTCACTTGCTATTAATCCCCAGTTGCCAGGGAGGCTCATCCCCAAGACCCATGTCCCATGCTGGGGGGAAGGTAATACAATCATATGCTGAGTTTGGCTTAGAAAGAGGCCACATTTGAGCAACAAGGAGGCTCTCAGATGGCAACCCTTAGGCACCCCATAACAGTAGGCCAAGTTTCAATTATAAGAGCAAAGACTCATAAGGCTAATCATCAATGACAAGAACCCAACAGTGGGCCATCCTCTTTTTCCAGACACTGCCCCTGCACTCAGGAGACTGTTGCTGCTCCCTTGGATAATGTGGCAAAGCTCTCCAGGCTGGGAATTCAGTATTCCCTCATTTATTGAGTGATTGTCTATCCACCCTGACCATGTCCCATCCCTCGATCAATTGAACAAATTTAAATAACTTTCATGAATATTCAGACGAACTTACTCCCATGAATACCCCATCCCAGATACTCCCCACCAATGATCCTCTGGAGCCCCCATTGTAATCCTACTGTGAACTAAATCTTCCTTGAAGATGAAGCCCATATAACAACCAAATACAAAATAGGAAAATGAAATAATAATGATAAGCTTAAATGCAAGAGATAATATACAAGGAAACTCAGAAAAAAAAACTAAAAATAAAATATAATTAATGGATTGGGACATTCAAAAAAAGAAAATGGGAAAAAACAAAAAAAAATAAATTATTTTTATTACTTTTTAATTTTTTTCTCCTTTTATCACTGCATTATCAGATGTCGAGTGTGTACTGTGACACCATCCCCCTCTCATTCCCTGGTGTCTCACAAATTTTCTTTTAGTTTTCAAAGAAATTTTAGGTCACAGCAAAGTCACACACGGAATACTAGAGATTCCCATATACCCAACCTTCCTCCCCCTTCTCCACCCCTATTAAAACCTTTTTTGTGTGTGTGGATGTTAGCATTGATATAACTGTTATACAGATAGTGAAACAGAGCTACTAAACATTGTCAATGGTTTACAGTATAGTTTACAATTTAGATGGTACAGTTTAATAATTTTTGATGATATTTACTACGTCCTGTGTCCATTACTGTAAGGTAATGAAAAACTTCCCATGACCACTACATACACCATTGATCTTTTCTCTTCATTCCTCCCCATCCCCCTGGGGCATATGACACTCCCCTGTCTTGACTCATGGGATGACAAGATTCATAGTTACATGCTCGGGGTATTCTAACCTGCCCTTCCTAATCTACCCACCCGATAATAATCCTGCACCACCAAACCCAGTAACATCACTACCCTCCTGTCCTATCCTTCAATATGCAACTATACTCAATCACTTTACCATAGATTATATCCATATGGGTGATGGCTCAAAACCAATCTTTTCTCTCTCTCCCTTGTTAACCTATCTTGCAGACAGTGGTTCTCAGAGACTGATCACTTTCCTTAATTCAAATCAGTGAGGTCATATACTGTTCATCCTTCAATGCCTGGCTTGCTTCACTCAACATAAGGTCTTCAAGATTCATCCATGTTATTCCATGTGTTAACACTTTATTCCTTTTCACAGCTTAGTAATATTCCATGGTATGTATGTACCACATTTTGCTTATCCATTCATCAGTTGATGGACAGTGGGGTTGATTCCAACTTTTGACAATGGTGAACAATGCTGCTATGAACATTGGTGTGCATATATCTGTTCATGTCTTTGCTTTCACTTCTTCTGGGTATATACCCAGCAGGAGAATCAGTGGATCATATGGAAAATCTATTGTTAGTTTTCTGAGGAACCGCTGAACTGTCCTCCACAGTGGCTGGACAATTCCACAATCCCACCACCAGTGGATGAGGGTTCCTATCCTCCACATCCTCTCCAACACTTATATTCTGCTGTTTTTTTAATAGCTGTCATTCTGATTGGTATAAGATGGTATCTCATTGTGGTTTTGATTTGCATTTCCCTAATAGCTAGGTATGTCGAGCATTTTTTCATGTGCTTTTTAACCATTTGTATTTCTTCCTTGTGGAAGTGTCTTTTCAGGTCCCTTGCCCATTTTTTAAATGGGTTGTTTGTCTTTTTATTTTCAAGGTGTATGATTTCTTTATATACGCCGGATATTAGGGTCCTATCAGATCTATGGTTGCCAAATATTTTCTCCCATTGGGTAGGCTGCCTTTTTATTTTCTTAATAATGTCCTTTGAGGTGCAGAAGTTTTTAACTTTGAGGAGATCCCATTTATCTATTTTTTTCTCTTGCTGCTCGTGTTTTGGCTGTGAAGTTCATGAAACTCTATCCTATTACAAGTTCCTGTAGATGCTTCCCTACATTATCTTCTGAAGTCTTTATGGTTTTGGCTCTTATACTTAGATCTTTGATCCATCATGAGTTGATTTTTGTATACGGTGTGAGATGGTATTCTTCTCTCATTATTTTGTATATGGATATCCAGTTCTCCAAGCACTACTTGTTAAGGAGGCCATTCTCTTCCAACTGAGTGGGCTTGATGGCCTTATTGAGTATCATATGGCTGTATATGCGAGTATCTATATCAGAACTCTCAATTTGTTTCCATTTGACAGTAGGTCTATCCTTGTGCCAATATCCTGCAGTTTTGATCGCTGTAGCTTTGTAGTATGTTTTAAAGTCAGGTAATGTGATACCTCCTACTTCATTTTTCTTTTTCAATATGTCTTTGGCAATTTGGGGCCTTTTACTTCTCCAAATATATTTTGTGGTTAGTTTTTCTAGTTTCTTAAAAAATACAGTGTTGATTTTTATTTGGATTGCATTAAATCTGTAGATTAGTTTGGGCAAGATAAACATCTTGATGATGTTTAGTCTTCCTATCCATGAACAGGGAATAGTTTTTCATTTAATTAAGTCTTCTATGATTTCCTTTAACAGTGTTGTGTAGTTTTCTGTATATAAGTCCTTTACATCTTTATTTAAATTTATTCCTAGGTATTTGTTTCTTTTCATTACTATTGTAAGTGGAATTTTTTTTTATTTCTTCCTCTGATTACTTGTTATTGGTGTACAGAAATGCTTCTGATTTTTGAATATTGATCTTATAGCCTGCAACAATACTGAACTCCTTTATAACTTCTAGAAGCTTTGTTATAGATTTCTCAGGGCTCTGTATGTACAAGATCATGTCATCTGCAAATAATGAAATATTTACTTCTTTTCCAATCTGGATTCCCTTTATATCCTTTTCTTGCCTCAGTGCTCAAGCAAGTTCTTCTAAGACAATATTAAACAGGAGTGGTGATAGTGGGCAACCTTGTCTTGTTTCCACTCTCAGAGGGAAGGCTTTTAGGATTCCACCTTTGAAGATGATGTTAACTTTTGGTTTTTCATATATACCCTTTATCATATTCAGAAAGTTTCCTTCTTTTCCAATCTTATGCATTGTTTTTATCAGGAAAGGATGCTTTATTTTGCTGAAGGCTTTTACTGCATCTGCAGAGATAATCATGTGGTTTCTTTTTTCTTTCAATCTGTTTAAGTGGTGTATTACATTGATTGATTTTCTTATATTGAACCATCTTTGCATACCTGGGATGAAACCCACTTGGTCATGGTGTATAATGTTTTTGATATGTTGTTGAATGCAATTAGCAAGTATTTTGTTGAGGATTTTAGTATCTAGGTTCATTAGAGAAATTGGTCTGTAATTTTCCTTTCTTGTGGTATCTTTGTTTGGTTTTGTTATTAGGGTAAGGTTGGCATCATAGAATGAGTTAGGCAATATTCCTTCTACTTCTATTTTTGGAAGAGCTCAAGCAGAATTGGCGTTAGCTCTCTCTGGAATGTTTGTTAGAATTCAGCTGTGAAGCCATCTGGTCCTGGGCTCTTCTTAGTAGGGAGATTTTTGATGACTGAATCTGTCTCTTTGCTTGGAATTGGACTATTGAGTTCATCAATTTCTTCTTTCATCTATGTAGGCTGCTTGTGAGCTTCTAGAAACTTGTCCATTTCCTTTAAGTTATCATTCTTGTTGGCATATAATTTTTCAAAGTATTGCCTTATGATACTCTTTATTCCTGTTGTGTCAGTAGTGATGTCCCCTTGCTCATTCTTTATTTTGTGTATTTGCATCTGTTCTATCTTTATATTTGTTAGTCTGGCTAAGGGTTTCTCAATTTTATTAATATTCTCTAAGAACCAGCTTTTGGTTTTATTTATTGTTTCCAGTGCTTTCTTATTCTCTATTTCATTTAGTTCTGCTCTAATCTTTGTTATTTCCTTCTTTTTACTTCCCTTTGGTTTAGCTTGTTTCTGTTTTTTTGAATTCTTCCAAGTGTGCACTTAGGTCTTCAATTTTAGCTCTTTCTTCTTTTTTAATATATGTATTGATGGCTATGAACTTCCATCTCAGTGCTGCTTTTGCTGCTTCCCACAGGTTTTGATATGTTCTGTTGTCATTTTCATTAGTTTCAAGGTAGTTACTAATTTCTTTTGACATTTCCTCCTTGACCCACTGTTTCTCTAACAGTGTGTTGTTTAACTTCCATATCCTTGTGCCTACCCTGTTTCTCTGGCCCTTATTGATTTCCAATTTCATTCCATAGTTGTCAGAGAAGTTACTTTGTATAATCTCAATCTTTCTGAATTCATTGAGAGTTGTTCTGTGACCTAGCATGTGGTCTATCTTGGAGTATGCTTCATGTGCACTTGAGAAGAATGTAAATCCTGCTGTATTTGGGTGTAGTGTTCTGTATATGACTATAAAGTCCAGGTCCTCTAATATATTATTGAAAGCCTTTGTTTCTTTATTGATTCTCTGTCTAGATGTTCTGTCTAATGCTGATAATGGTGTATTAAATCCCCCGCTATAATTGTAGAGGCATTTATTTCTCCACTTAGTTTTGCCATAGTTTGCCTGGGGCATAAATGTTTATGATTGTTCTCTCTTCTTGAGAGATGACCCCTTTTACTAAAATATAGTGTCCATCTTTGTCTCTTACAATAGTTTTGCATTTAAAGTCTCTTTTGTCTGATATTAGAATAGCTACTCCTGCCCTTTTTTGGCTATTGTTAGCTTGTAAAATGGTTTTCCAGCCATTCACTTTCAGCCTCCTTGACTCCCTGGGTAAAAGGCGGGTTTCTTGTAGACAGCATATAGAAGGATCATATTTACTTATCCATCTCCCAATCTGTGTCTGTTGATTGGTGAATTTAATCCATTAACATTCAGTGTTATTACTTACAATGAATTTCTTATGTCAGCAGTTTATTCTTTGGGTTAATGTATGTCATATGTTGTTTTGTTTCTCTTTTTGTCTTTTTAGTTGTTTTTAAATTCTCCTCCAACTCTCACTTGTTTTTTCCTTTCAACTTGTAGAACTTCCTTTACTATTTATTGAAGTGCAGGTTTCTTATTGACATACTCTCTTAATATCTGTTTATCTGTGAATACTTTGAACTCTCCATCATTTTGAATGCCAGTTTTGCTGGGTAGAAAATTGTTGGCTGGACGATTTTTTCTTTTAGTACGATGACTATGTAACACCACTGTCTTCTTTCCCCCGTGGTTTCAGCTGAGATATCAGCCCTTAATCTTATTGTGCTTCCTTTGTATGTGATGGTTCTCTTTTATCTTGTTGCCTTGAGTATTTTCTCTTTGTCTTGAGCATTGAACATTTTGACAAGTATATATCTTGGAGTTGGCCTGTTGGGATTTATACTGTTTGGGGTGCACTGTGCTCCTGGATATGTATATCCCTTTCTCTCAATAAGGTTGGGAAATTTTCAGCCATTATTTCTTTCATCACTCCTTCTGTTCTCTTTCCCTTCTCATCTCCTTCTGGGATGCCCATAATGCATATGTTTGAGTGTTTTGTGTTGTCAGTTAATTCTCTGAGTCCCTGATGGTTTTTTTCTATCTTTTTGTCTATCAGTTCTACTATCTGTTTGATTTCATATGTATTGTCTTCGATATCACTAATACTTTCTTTTGCCTGTTCAAATCTGCTATTATGTGAATCCAGCATCTTTTTTATTTCTTGGATTGTGCCATTGATCACCATCATATCTGTTATCTTTTTGCATATGTTTACTTCAGTATGTTCTCCCAGTGTCTTCTTTATATTCTTAATCTCTTCCTTCACTTCTTTAAGTTGGTCCATGTTATTTGTTTGGTAATCTTTGCTTTGTTGTTTGATGTTCTGCATCATTTCCTCATTTTTTGTTTGTTCATTGGACTGGTCCATGTTTTCCTGTTTCTTAGTGCAATTTGTAATTTTTTGTTGCTCTCTAATCATCATTTTATCTTGATGGCTTTATTCAGTTGATTAACTTCTCTCTCTGCTCTAGAGTTTTATTTAGCTGGTGGTTCTGTATGTGTGATAACTTTTCTCTTTGACACTTTTTCTTCTTATTTTATTTCCTTGCTTCTTTCTATGTTCCTTTCAAGGCAAAGATTAAGGCCAGAGGAATCAAAAGATGTGAGAAAAGAAGAAGGATAATATTAATATTGATAAATGTTAGGAGAAAGGCCAAATAAGACTTAATGAAATGAATATTTAACTCATGTAGGCAGTGTAGAGTAATATGAGAAAAAGTGGAGTACCTACAATGGACTGGGAAACCAAATAGAGGAATATACATATAAACGATTTAGAAGGCTAGAATTATGAGGACAGAGAGACAGAGTAAAGAAATGGCTGAAAGGGAAAAGTTAATAATAAAAAAAAAGAAAAGAAAATTGGTAGAATAGAAATTGACCCTCTTAATTTGTGGGCATATGAAAAAAATGTAGTATAGAAGAGTCACAATAGAAAGCAGAAGGCATAAAGATGAAGGAAGGATAAGAGATAGTTTGGAATACAAAATCAATATAGACAAAGAATGGGAAATCACTGAAGAAGATGCATAGCAAAGAAGAGACAAGTTAGCAGCACCTAATTAAAAAAAAAGAAAGAAAAAATAAAGGGGGGAGGAAAGAGGAAAGAAAAGCAAGAGACAAGAAATAAACAGAGAAAAAGCCAAACAACCACACAGGCAAGCAGTCAAACAAAGCTAAGGAGGATCAGTGTTCCTCCTAAGGTCCTTGTGGATCCTCTCAGCCTGCTTGTGTTTATAAATCAATTTCCCTGCAGGGTTCTATCTGCAGGTTTTGAAGCATCTTTTAGATATTAAACTAAATTAAAAAGAAGAATTTATTTTTCATTTTTTAAAGTGACTGTCTTTTTTTTTTTTTTTTTTTGGCAAAATACAGGACCCAAAATAAGTCCTCTTCTAGACTACCCCCTTTCACCAAGGAGACCCTAATTAGGCCCGTCGAAACTAATCAAGCACTTCCCCCTTCCTGGCCTCCCCAGGAGAGCTGAAGCTCTGATGCTAGTCCATGCAGAATGATAAAAATGGCTGGCTCTGCCCCTTCTGGTGATGAGCCTCAGCTTCACTGGGCTGCTGGCTAAATCAGATTTCCTCAGCAGATTCGCCTCTCCCCTCAGCTTGGTGCTGCTTCAAGCCAGCTTATCTGCTCCCCAAAGCAATGAGGCGCCCCAGGCAGCTCAATCAATGGTAAAGAATCCCCGCTCTGCCTTCTGTCAGAACCCTCCCTCTCTTGGAGAGTGTTCCCTCTCCCCAGCTTGGCAGGGTTTGGGGCTTATCCCTGGGCAGCTAGGTAAATCAACTCCCTCAGCAGATTTACCCCTCCCCTCTGCCAGGTGTTAATTCAGCTGTTTTGTTCACCCATGGTGCAAGAGGTTCCAGGCAGCCAAATCCACAGAAAGGGAAGCTCTCACCCCTTTGCCGAGCCCTCCCACTCCCACAGAATGCTCCCTCTCACCTGACCCTGTCACCCGGTTGCAAGGCCAGGAGTCACAGCTCAGCCATCTGTGTTAACCACCACAGGCAGGCTAAAAACCCATGAATATCTACGGATCAGTCCCCACCATCGATCTGTGCAGATAGATGTCCCGAGCATCTCACTCCATGCACCCACAGCGCAGACCACCTATAATGTGCATTTTTGTGTGTGGTGTGTTGTCATTCAAATTCCTAAGTCATTGCTGAATTTTTCTATCTTTTTATCTTTCTGTTCTACTATCTCCTTGATTTCAGATGTACTGTCATCCACATCACTAAATCTTTCTTCTGCATGTTCAAATCTGCTGTTATGTGCTTCCAGGGTCGTTTTGATTTCTTGGAATGTGCCATTCATCACCATTATATCTGTTATCTTTTTATGTGTGTTTACAATTTCTTCACTATGTATTCCCAGTGTCTTCTTAATATCCTTAATCTCTTCCTTCACTTCATTAAGTTGGTCCATGATATTTGTTTGGGCAGCTTTGATTAGTTGTTTGTTTTTCGGCACCTCTTCCTGCTTATTAGTTTGATCATTGGACTGGGCCATGTGTCCCTGTTTCTTAGTATGGTTTGTAATTTTTTGTTGCCCTCTGGTCATCTTTTTATCTTGATGAGTTTATTCAGTTGACTGGCTTCTTTCTTTACTCTAGGGTTTTATTTAATTGCTATTTTTTTCCTGTGTGTTAAGTTTTATTTTTGACAATTTGTTCTTCTTGTTCTATTTCATTGCTGTTGTCTGTATTCCCTTGGAGGAAAAAAATTAGGGCCAGAGAAAGTGAAAGAGGTAAGAAAAGTGAAAGGATAATAATAATAATAATAATAATAATAGCAATTTTTAGAAGATGACCCATTTAAGACCTTGGAAATGAATATTTAATTCATATAAGCTGAGTAGCATAATAGGAATAAAAAAGTGGGGTACCAAAAATGAAATAGGAAACCAAATAGAGAAAAGTATATAGACTAAAGTAAAAGGCTAATATGATGAGAGGAGAGAGAAAGAGAGAAAAAAAAAAGACAAAAAGAAAAAAGTTAATAAAAGAAATAAAACAGGATAGTTCAGGTAGAAATAAAAAAACAGAAAAATTGAGGACTAGTCAAAGAGAGGTGGAATGTAAGAACAACAGGAAGAAGAAGATAGAATGATTAGGGAAGGAAAAGAGGTAATGTTGGTCTACAAAATTGGTATACACAGAAAAGGGGAAATCAAGGAAGTGGAAACACAATAACTAAGAATCAAGCCACCACACCATGAGTAATTTATCTTTTCATCCAGGTCCTTCCAAATCGATGCCCTGAAGCCTCCTACTCTGTGGGTTCCCAAAACAGCTCATTGGGCAGGATCTTGCCCCAACTCAGGCATTTTTTGTGAGAGAGATCTGCCTATGTTCCTTTGAAAGAAAAAAATTAGGACCAGAAAAAAGGAAAGAGAAAGGAAGACAAAAAGAATAATAATAATGGTAATATCAAAAGGCAGGAGAACAAACATACAAGACCTAGGAAATTGAAAGATTAACAGGAGTAAGAAGTACAGAGGAATAAGATTAGGAAAGTGTAATAGAAACAATGAAACAAGAAACAAAATAGATTAAAAAAAAAAACATACATAATGAATTAAAATGCTGGAATGGTGAGGAGAGGGGAAAATAAAATAGAAAAGACAGGAAAAAAAAGTAAAAAAGAGAAAGTATACAGAGAAAAGGGGAGAAAGGGATAAATACAAACAAGAAACATTGGAGACCAGATAAAAGAGGTGGAATGAAAGAACAACAATGGAAAACAAAATATATAAAGATAAAGGAGTGAAAAGAAATAGCATAGGTAGAATAGATCAGTAACCAAAAGAATAAAAGAAAAAGAAACAAGCAGAGAAAGAAAGGAAATGGATACAAAACAAGCAAGAAACAAGACAGCAACAACTCATTTTTTTTTAAAAGGAGAAAGAAGAAAAATAATAAACACGGGAAAATAGCCTTCTTTCTTAGACCTCTATTGATCTTCTCAGGCTGCTGGTTTTCCTCAATTACTCACCCTGCAGCCTGCCTTCCACAGGTTTTGAAGTGGTTTTTAGTAAGTAAAATAAGGGAAATAAAAGAAAATGACTTAAAAAAAAAAGAGATAAAAAAAATCTAATACAAAGAAAATGTCTATATGTTCCCTGTCATAAAGTTTCAGCTGGATGCCTGATAACCTGGTGGATCTCTTCTCAAGAAATAGCCAGGAGTCAAACCAGAGACCTCATATATCCTAGTCAGGAACTCTTCCCCTGAGCTATTCTAGGTTCTTGAGGTGTCTAGCCTTTCAGAAGCCTATCTGCCCCTTTTCCCTTGGACAGGTTAGATTCCCTGCAGTCAGCTGGAGTGGTGCTGACTGCTGCCTGTCTCTGCTTCCTCACTGATGTAATTCCTCTCTTTACCTAAGTGGCTGGGCATGACCTTCAGCCTGAGGTGATTCCCCTCCCCTCTCTCTGTTAAGTCGTAGTCCCTTCCAACATTCAAGGGGGTCCAAACTGGCTAAACTCAACACAAAAATAAAACACTCTCCACTATCCCAGACCTCCCTCTTCCCGGCAGGGAATTTGTTATCACACTCCCATTTGGATCAGGGGGCTGGGTCTCAACCTAGTCTGTCTGCCCTGAGAGCTGGGTATGTGTGCCCCTTCCAGCCACTGAGGTAGGCAACCTCCAATTATTCCTGGCTTCCTTATCTGTCCAGTACCCTCCTAGCTGACAGTGAGCACCTTTCCATGGATGTAGATGTCTCCTCTACTCTCAGTTAGATACAAATCTCCAGTAGTTTTACCCTTGCTTAATATCTTAGTGGTTGGGGAGGGGAACCCTTCCTGGCAGTTGGGAGGTTTAATAACTTACAATTTCTTGTTTTGGCTTCTTCCCCTCTCTGTCCCTCACTCTTCTGGGATTTGGTGAGCAGTTGTCCTGGTTTGCTGTGCCCCAAAACAGTTCCCCAGGGCAGCCTCTGGCTTTTTCTTTGTTGCTTTAGTGAGAGCAAAGAATTATATATTTAACTCATCAGCCATGTTCCCATAATCTCCTGGGCAATTGATTTTTGACAAATGTGCAAATGCTTTTCAGTTTAGAAATTGTGGTAAAGTTGAATTATGTACTGTAGAAAAAAGATATGTCCTTAATTTTTGTCCTATTCCAGTAGATATGATCCCATTTGTAATTAGTACCTTTTGAAGATATTATTTTTAGTTAATGTGTCTACCTGAATCAGGATATTTCCTACTACTATAAGCATTATAAGGAAAAAGTCTCATGATGAACTAGAGGCTGGAAGTCAATTCAAACCAGAAAAGAAACAGTGCAAGTGATGTAAAACAGAGATAGAAGCCAAGGGACCCGAAGGATTGCCAGCATCCAGAGAAAGAATGTTACAGATCTTGTTGAGAGAGCATTTCCTTTCTGATGCCTTGATTTTGGAATTGTCCTATCCTCAAAACTATGAGCCAATTCCCATTGTTTAAGCCAATCCTTTGTGTGGTATTTGTCATAGCAGCCAGGAAACTAACAATAAAATGATTATATTTTTAGCAAATAGCACTGAACAATTGAACGACCATATGGAAAATTTTAACCTAAACCTAAAACTCATGCTTTATAAAAATATTAATTCAAAATGGATGATAGATCTAAATACATACTGTGAAACAATATACTCTTAGAAGATAACATAGGAGAAATCTTTGTAAACTGGGATTAAACAATGAGTTCTTAGATATGTTACTAAAGCACAATGGTCAAAAGAAGATATTGATAATTTTGTCTTAGCAAAATTAAAATATTTTGCTCTGACAAAGACATTGTTGAAAAAATACAAATAAAAGATACAGACTGGAAGAATATTTTGATACCACATATTCAACAGAGTAAATGTATGCAGAAAATATTTTTTAAAAATACTTCCAAAATTCAGCACTAAGACAAGAATCAACCTAATTAACAAATAGACAAAAGACTTGAATGACAACTGTTACCATAAGCATGGCTATTTCTAATAGAAGGACCCATTAGATCTGGCACTAAAAAGGAGAAACATCAGCCATATGGGATCTGAAACACTTTTAACTAGAGGTGGAGTGGGCATCACAATCCCAGAATCCTCAGGATTGGGGAATAAAATATAGACTAGAGTGGACTTATGGGTATTCTACTATGGATATATTGGGATTGTAACAATGAAAGAAATTATATCATTTATGTGGAGACAGTGGCCATTGGAGGTGCTGAAGGCAGGAAGAGGTAAAATGAAGTGTAATATGGGGCATTTTTGGGACTTGGAATTGTCCTGAATGACATTGCAATGACAGATATATGCCATTATATATCTTCCCATAACCTACAGAATTGTGCAGGAGTGAGCATAAACTACAATGTAAACTATAATTTATACGTAGCGGCAATGCTCAAAAATGTGTTCATCAATTGCAATGAATGTACCACACTAATGAAAGAAAGTGGGAGGTGTGGGGATGGGGCATATGGGAATCCCTTTTTTTTTTTTTTAATGTAACATTTTATGAAGTATCTTTTAAAAATTAATAAAAATATATTTTTTTTAAAAAAGGAGAAACATCTGTTAGTGAGAAAGTGATTTATTATGAATGCACAGGCAAAGAACTGGGGGAATTTCTGTGAGAATGTGAGTTGGGGTTTTTATATGCAGGGAAAGAAAATAAAAGGAAAAAACACATAAAGGCTACATGGCACAGTTTTGCCATATCAGCAAAGACACAGTGGTTTTTCAAGGGTCTTATAGTGAAGAACAGGTTACACTTCCTAATTTTGCTTTTCCTCAAGCTCTCAGTCTTATCCATGCTATCCCGGTTTCAGTGGTTACTCAATCAGAGCTCAGAGTTAGATCTCCTAAGTTTAAGATGTCCATAGCTTCCTTTTCTGCTAACCATGCAGGCATAGCCAGCCTTCAGTCTTTAAAGAGAAAGTCACTGTTTTACTGAGAAACAAGGTGTCACTGGTGCCAAATGGTCTGGTTTTACAATGAGATGTCTCCTTCTTATAACTAGGATTGAGAAATTCTGGTTAATGTCTTAAGTAGAAGATATTAACAAGCTATTGAGAGAAGATAAATGCACAGATAGTTGAGCTACTTTTAGGAAGGGGTATTAAAAGTTTTAGAGTTGCTTAAGTGCAGAAAATTCTTAATACCCAATTTTCCAACTATCGATACTAAAGTTGCTGTAGAGAAGGCAAATAATCCAATAATTGTGGTGACCTTAGGGCCCCAGCCCCACCAAGTCCTCAGCATGAGCCGCTTGCATAACCTAGGCCTAAGTTAAAGTTTACCAACCCTCCCCAGAGAGGAGAGAAAGTCTTAAACCTAATCTTTGAGTGGTAAAACTTCATTCCTGAGATATTATCACCAAACCCATGTGCCCAGTCCCTGGAACCTTGCAGGAGCTATGTTCTCATATCCTTTGGAATGCCCTTGTTATCACCCCTATGGAATGTCTTTGTTCAGAGACCCCTTATTTCACCCCTCATTTTCTCCTGTCCTCTTACAGAGTGCTAACTTCATTCATACTTCAATCCACTGCCACTGAAGTCTCTTCTGTCTGTAAATCCCAATGAAGCTTATATCTAAATCTCTGCCTGATGTATTCTTTGGTCTCATGGCCTCACAAACTCATGCCCTTCAGGAGTTGGGTTGGGACATATGATAAAATTCTCACCATAATTGCTATTATTAAAATGAATATTAAAAACAAAATAAGATGGTGTTTTAATGAGTAAAATTTTTAAAAATCATAAAATAAAAGTAATTGTAATTGGTGAATATACTAATAGAACTTCTGAATGGTGATAGCTTTGGATGAATGATCATTGTGTAGATCAATGTTTATAACATATTTGTCCATTATCTATGCATTTATTTTTATATATGAGGAATTTATTTCTAATTCCTCTAAACTTGAAATATGGTCCTCTATTGTATTTTGTGATTGCATGCCCATGAATATGATGAAAGTAATAGGTTAAGGAAACAATTCTATTGTTTTATAATCTCTAGAATAAGAGGAAACAAATAATCTGACTGATATAGACTCCAAGCTGGATTCAGTAACTACTTATAGAGTTTTAGGTTTTGAGTATACGAGCCTGTTCTGTGCAGGGAAAGAATTGTACAAATTCATAGTTAGATGACAAGAAAGACACTAATGTTAGGAAATGATTACTTTCCACTGATAGTCATTATTATTTTATTTAATGATAGAGAAAGTCTTAGCTGATCATATGTCTAAGTACATTTTCTTGATACTCTAAGAGCTTGGTATGGTTTTTGTTGTTGTTTGTTTGTTTTTTATTGTGGGTAAAAATCAAAATTTTCACAATACATACCAACATTTGCAAAATGACATATAAATATATATGCATATATGTGCATTTGCTTACAAAAATGTTATTTATATATATATATAAATATATTTTAAGAAGTGCTTAGATTACCCAAAATATTACACAGAACCCACTGGGATTCCCATGTTGCCCACCTCCCACACCTCCCACCGCATCCCACACAAACATCTCCCACAAGTGTGGCCCACTGTTTTGTGACTAAATTTTGATGATGGTGCATGACTGGAAGTTCTGCATGTTGTTTCCAATTTGTATAACTCAAAAGGAATAAATGAGTGCTTTTCTTCATCCATCTCTGCCCACCTTTCCCAACATACTTTCTGATGTCTGGGAAGTAATGAGGCACATCTGGCCAATATTGATATAGAGGTGAAATATTCATGTTAAGTATGATATCACTGTTCTAACAACTTTAGATACTTTCTAGTGAACTTTTCATGGCATAGAAACTTCTACTAAGAGAGTTTATTTTTGTAACTTTGATAGAACAGCTTAGTTTAAATCTCATGTATTTATAAATTCCTGATGTTCTCAATAATTGCAAATTTTAAATTTGGAGACAAAATATATGTTGATCTCATTAATTGCTGCATTTAATGTACTTATTTAAATTTAAATTAATTGTTTATCCTTAATTGACTAAAATTTTTGTGAGTCCACCACCCTCAAATTAGACAAATATATTCCCAAAGTTTAAAATGTTTATATTTCCTTTCTCAATGTCTTTTAAAATTAGGACCATCTGCAATTGAAGTGCCAACATTTATTTTTACAAATATTTGACACAGAGAAATTAAACTGGCCATATACTAAAGGGTAAGGATTTGAACCCATGGCTTCTAAGTGTTCCACTTATCTTATCTGCTAAAACATAGCTCTAATTTTACCAGGCCATATAAGGTAAATATGGAAAAATATATCATAAATATATTATTCAATATGTGACTGAATCTCTATTGCCAAGATTCAAATGAAACACATCTGAAGTTAGCAACAAGAGTTAAAGAAGGACTGAGAAAATGCATTAGGAATAGTATGTTAGATATGTTTTTGATTGTTCCAAACTTGAGTGACAGGAAGAATAGTTCAGTTCATTTAGAAATTAACATGGGAAATGTGCTGATCCGCAGGGCAGAGACTATTTCATGCTTAAAGAGCACTATTTGTTTTTACAGCAGAATATATTTTGGAAGATGATAACACCTATTTCAAAAAAAAAAAATTATCTAACACTAAAAAAAGACAAAAAGCAAAACACTTTCTTCTAATTTTATACCTGCTTTTTATCTCAATCAATAAAGGTAAGCATGAAATTTCCTTTGATACAAACAGGTAAGACTAAACAATTTCTATCCAATAGCATATTTATTTTTGCATGTATCTGTTGTTTTTAAGCATTGGCAAGGAATAGTCAATTCTAGAAAATGAAAAGATAAATTCTTGATTTTTAAAAAAATATATTCAAAAATAGTTTCATAAATCCTTTGTAATTTCCTGACTTTCATGATTGTAAGATTAAATGTAAACAAAATGCAAAGCACTTTGTAACACAATGGTTGGGCCAATACATCAGAGATTATTACCATTGTCATCATCATAAATGCTAACATTTATTGAGTGTTAACCATGGATTTAAGTGTTTTACATGTATTAAATCTGGGGAATCTATCTCAATAAAATCAAATTATACCTAAATAATGAGCATGATACTGCTGTGCATTATTGAATCGGGAGTATATATTATTGACAAGTCCTTGCATGATGAGTTAAGTCCCATGATAAATGAATCTGAACACATTAGAGAATATTGACCTGTTTTCATTTTTGTTATTAGAGAATTCTACTTGAATAAAAAAAAAAAGGAAAGCCTTCTCATTGCATTCACCAATTTCTGATTTTTATTTCCTGCCCTCAATTTGATTTTCTAAACTCTCTTTGAAAATGAGCATGTATACATTGCCATGATAGATTTGGTAGCCGATAATACAATCCCTGAATCAGAGAAATTCATTATTTCACTGAGGTAACCAGGAAAGTAAACATGAAGTATGTGAATGATAAAGGTGTCAGCAAGTAACTTAATTATCTAGTGATTTTATTTTTGAGTTGTTTAAATAGTATCTTCTAAAAGTTTGAGAACTCAGCGAAACCAGCTCCATACAAAAGTTATAGTTTTTGTACTTTCTGTAAAGAGGTTTGTAATTCAGCATACAGATTTGCAAGTTCTGGTGTAAATTGCTTGCTTGAGCCAGATGCCAAGTGAACCTAACTGACTTCTTGAGGTTTCTTGGACAGGAGGACCATTTTAGAGTTCCTTTCCTCCCACTACAAAACCTAAATAAAATGTATGACTTTTGAATTCACATACCATCTGTTCAAGTGCAAACACAGTTTAAAAGATTAAAGGGCATCTCTTATTATTTGGTGTTGAGCTCATCATTATTTTTTATACTAAAAGAGGCTAGATATGAATAATACTAAAGACTTTGGAGATACTACAGGATAGCTATCATAATTTAATTAAATATACTTGAGCACTTCATTTGCAAAACTATTTTAAATGGCTTGCAAACTATTTACTCTCACAATAAAATTAATTTTAATTGATAATAGAATAAAACAATTGAGAGGAGAGAAGCATGGTCAGTTGAAAGAATGGAATGGTTATTACAATTGAACATAAATTCAGATTTTGGGATTTCAAGTATTCGAATAGATATCAAAATGTAAATTCACATATGTCATCACCTGCAAAAAGGAAATATAACTAAGATTTTTTGAAGGGACATTTATCTTATGAACATGTAGAGCCTTTGGTAGCTATAGCATTTTTTCTTATACAGAGTTGGTAAAATCAGTGGACATGCAGTACTAAGATTATACAGGAGAAAACAAAAGCCAAGGAAAATATAGTAATTTTTATTTCTGATTAAATCATTACTACAGATTAAACATGAAGAGAAAAAAACAGAAGGCAATGTTTCCACAGTGATGCAATTTGTACTCCTGGGATTTTCTGACCTTCCAAATCTCCAAGGGTTTCTTTTTGGAGTTTTCTCTATCATTTACATGATTATTTTAATTGGAAATAGCCTCATAATCATAATAACCAGGCTTGACTCTACACTACAAAAACCCACATATTTTTTCCTGGCAAATTTTTCCTCACTGGAAATCTGTTATGTGTCTGTCACTCTCCCGAGAATTCTGGTGAACCTTTGGACTCAAGAGAGAAGCATTTCTAAGGTGAAATGTACAACTCAAATATGCTTCTTCCTTATTCTGGGAGCCATTAAATGTTTCCTCCTGGTTGTGAGGGCCTATGATTGCTACATAGCCATCTGTAATCCACTACATTATCCTCTAGTATGAACCAAAAGACATATATTCAGCTTGAAATTCATTCCTGGATTAGTGGAATCCCAGTCCAGATAAGGCAAACATGTCAGATTTTCTCTCTACATTTCTGTGATTCTAACCAAATTAATCACTTCTTCTATGACATCCCTCCCCTTATCAAGCTGGCCTGTGGGGACACATCAGTGCATGAGATATATGTCTTTTTAGTAGCTATGTTGTTTGTTGCAGTCCCTTTTAGGTTGATACTTGCCTCTTACAGCAAAATCATTTCCACCTTCTGAGCTTGCCAACAGGACAAGGATGGGCCAAAGCCTTCCCCACATGTTCTTCCTACCTGCTGGTTGTTGTTTTATTCTTTGGATCTGCTACCATCACCTATTTAAGGCCAAAATCCAGTCATTCTGCTGGAACTGACAGACTGCTTTCTCTTTTCTACACCATTGTCACTCCAAAGATTAATCCCATGATGTACAGCCTTAGGAACAAGGATGTTATAACAGCACTAAGAAAATTATTACTTAAAAAATAGTGTGATAAGCTCAATTGTAATTGATTTAACTGATGGTCATACAATTTTCAAGGAAACATTTTAAATTTCTATACTACCCCTTTGACAAGTAATCACTTCTGCCTGAGGATGTACTTTAAAGAGTTAGTTTGATCTCATTATGCAGGTAACCCAGGAAGTATATTTATACATAAGAATCTGAACTAGGCCTTACATTTTGCAAGAGTATATTGATGGTGTAATTTGGGAACACATAGTTATTAAAAAGTTCTCTTTTGTGATTCCAATCATGAACATTATTAAGGATCCTTTGTAATTGACAAAATATTTGGGAATTGACACAGTACTGTAATGCTTTTTTGGATATTTTCATGTTATGAAAATCCAGAGTAAATTTACCTTCTCTAACATCAGCATCCTTAGCTAAATTTTAATTAATTTATTTTTTATTGTGGGTAAAAATAAAAATTTTGTGCTTGCTATATTTTAGGCACATTTATCTACCTTCAAAATACCATGTGTAAAGAATAATTTTGTCTCATAAATAAAATAGTAATGTGAATCATATTTTCCCTTTAAAAGCTGTGAATATAAGTCAAGCTTCTAAGAAGTTTAGCTTAAATATACTAGAAATTATACAAGATTAGTTTCCAAAATAATTGCTAAAGTCTTCCAGTTGTATTTGCTATCATTCTTCTTTGTTTCTACAACACAGAAACTGGTCAGTAGGTGAATATTTATTGAGCAAATGATTCAATATTTGAATGTTTAAATGTATATTACTGTACCCTACTTCAAACTCTTACCAAAACCCAGAGATATTAAAGCATTGGCAATCATATTTTAACACATTATGACCCTATGTAGAATTACTCAAATCATATTCCTAAAAGGAATGCATTTATGGATTTAGCTCTCTTACTTGCAAGTTCCTGTCTGAGCCCATGATATGACAGAAAATTTGCGCTCAGTCTCAACCAGTTTATTTTGTATTTATTTCCATGTTAGTCTTAGCAATTATTGTCCTAAAGTAATCTGCTTTAAATATTTTATCTCTTTCATAACTATACTCCAAACAAATATATCTTCAATCATTTTGGATGAGCATTGCTGTATATAAAAGTTCACCTCTTCACTTCCCTTGTAAAGGGCCATTTAAATACTATCTTCTTAACAATAATAACATTCATCATAAAGTTTCTCTAAGAAAAGATATTTGAAAACTAAAAGTAATTATCAATAAGATAGTAGCAGTAATTAGGCATTGCAAAGCCTTATTTCACCAAACAATTGGATGACAATGGATGGGCCCTTGGAAAATATAAAGGATTTCAGCATAATGGCTTGAAGCAGCAAAATAGTATGTGGCCTATTTCCTTTGAACTATAATCCCCGCAAACCCTCTGCATGTTGATCTTCTCATTCAAGATACCAATGCCCTTCTAGGATATAATTAATGTTTGTAATAAAAATTAAAGTTATGGTAGATCTGTTCACATTTCTTTCCAAACTCCATAATCTCTGCTACCATTTTCCCCTGCCATTGGAGTAAGCTCATAAAAGAGTCACATGACAGGCAAATATATTTTGGACTCAATGGTATTTTATTCCCTAATAATTAGTAAAATTCCCATTAATAATTGTATCAATATAGAAATTTCTTTGGATCAGAACTACTTTGTTTCTTTACTACTAATCCAAGAATTTTGTGAAAGACAGAAAGATCAAAACTGCGTATGTAGTGAAAATTAATTTTCTCCTCTATGACAGCACTGAGAGATTTTTTTGGAACAATTACAATTACATCTTTGTAGCAAAATGGGAAAGATTAAGATTTAATAAATTTTTAAAAGACTTCCTAATAATTTTATAGATTGAATCTCATAAGCAAAACAAGCATTGGGAAAATGATTTCATCCCTTGCCATATTATTTTTCTAATGCAAACTTGAAGAAAGACTTTATTTACTTATTTATTTATTTATTTATTTATTTATTTATTTATTTATTTATTTATTCTTGCATTGCTTCATTATCATTTCAGAAGTGCACAAATAATACTTCATCATACACACACAAATTTTTCTTGCTATCTGGCCAGTATGTAACAAAGGGTCAATCTTTTTTGCAGTGGTAATTGATATAAAGCTGTTGCTTAAAAGAATGTATGTATTTTGGCATTTTGAACTGTCTCAAAAATATTTGTTTTCCATATGTGTATGAATATGTAATAATTTTGAAGTGTGTATATAAATCATTAGATTTGTGAAATTTTAGATGCGTTATAGTTTTCTTTGGGGGCAGAAGCTTTTAAATTCTGAAAAGTAGTGTCTTTACAGACAGATGTGCACATTCTGTTATACAATTAATGGCCTATAGAAAATCCCCCCCCCCCAAATGATCGATTCCTTATTATTACACCATTGTGGAGGCTTTCTCATTACAAGTAAATTTTTGAAAAACTTTTCTAGCACATTGAGTTTGTTATTTCCAAGTCATCAAATGATATGAACTAATATGATAAAGAGCTTTTTATTCTGATGAGAATTTCAGAAATTCTCACTTGTTATAAGATAAAATATATATGTGTGTGTATACAATACAGTGCTATAATATGTAAAATAGCTTACATAGTATATGTTACATAGCAAATCTATTATTATATATTATATAATATATAGCATAGTATATATTATATATATAACATAGATAATTACATATAATAAAGTGCTTACTTGACAGTATTGTGTATTTTTATTTGCCTATAGGAAACACTCCACAACCAGTTAAAACTAGTCCTCTTGAAACAAATTTTCTGTTCATTTTGGATTGGCCTTTTCGCTAGTGTAAAGAAATTCTGTGTTTGTGAGTATGGCTTGGATCTCATAAATGTTTTGCTGATTCTTATTCAGTAAGATTAGTGTGGTCCATTTGATGATGCTTCACTATAGGTTTGTTATATCTTCTATTCTCATGCCTATCATGGGTATATATTCATTTATGACACTAGTGAATATTGGATTAGACAAGAGAAAGTGAACTTCTGTAAACTCATATGTTATGATAAAACCCAGTGTAGGAAACATATTTTTTCCTACCTGAAATTCAAATACTATGAATGATTTGTTTATGCCAGTCTGACAATATTTGATGTAATTTTGGAAATGATCAATGCATTTTACCTTGGTCCTCTGTTTTTGGCTTTGATACAATCAGTCTCCAATAATATTCAATGAACACACAATCATACTACTAAGAGTCAGGATAAAACATAGTAAAAACATCAAAAATAATCATTTTGCAAATAAATTCAGGCAAGATTTCATATTTAAAAGGCAAAATTCTCAGCTGTAGATGTAATTTTTTCTGCTCAATTTCAAGGACCAAGTGTCATGTAGTAACTGAAAAGAAATCATATGGCAGTCAGCAATCACCAGGCTATCTGTCACTAGAAACAGTTCATTCTCCAAAGTTTGTGATTCAACTGGGCTTTTCTTTATTGACAGAAGGAAATTTACCAACTAAGTCACTTTGTCTCTTGTATTGCAATCCTCACATTCTTTCCCAGATAGCCAAGAAAAAATTTGGTCAGAGTTAGATAGGAAGATGATAAAATGTCTTAGTAAACAAAAAAAATATGGAAGATGTAGTAAGCATTAAAAAGGAACAACTACAGTCATATCACCAGGATTGACAAGTGAGGAGTTAAAGGCACAGTCAAACTGGACAAGAGTGAGTGTCTTGAGTGCTTGAGGGAGTCATAAATAAACTATTTCATGTACTACCATCCAGGTAACACAAAACTTATCAATTAACAAGAACAAAATAAGAGTATGAGTCCTGAGTGACTTAATTAGCTTTACTATGTAACATAGTGCTTTATGAGACATTAGTGAGTGATTTATGGTTTATAAGGATCCAATTAAATGAAGATCATATAAAAGAGTCACACTTATTTCATTGGGAGAATGTGATAGAGGAGAAAATGGCCTCCTAAAGATGGACATGTGCTATTCCTGGAATCTGTGAAGATATTACATAACAGGGCAAAAAGGGCTTTGCAGATGTGACTAAGGTAATGAAATTTGAGATGAAGAGATTATCCTGGATTATCCTGGGAGACCTAATCTAATCTTCTTTCTGACTGTTGAAATCATCAAGTCTCAGTTTAACTTCTTTCATTGTTGAAGGCTCTCTTCTTTTTTTTATTGTAAATGCAACCATGATTGATGCAATCAACTGGCTGATTTAAATCCACAAATACCCTTACAGTAATAATCAGACCAGTATTTGATTGACCAAGCAATTGGACACCATAACCTGGCCAAATTTATACATGAACTTACCACAAATAAGATACTATGAACAACTGTTTGCTAACAAATTAGATAACCTATAAGAAATGGGCAAATTCCTAGAAACACAAAATCTACCTACATTGACTCAAGAAGACATAAAAGATCAAAATACACTTATAAAAAATAAAGAGATTGCATCATTAAAAAAAAAAAACCTGCCTAGAAAAAAAGCCCAGAACCAGATGGCTTCACTGGTCAATTTTACCAAACATTCCAAGTACAATTAACCCCAATTCTTCTCAAACTTTCCAAATAATTTAAGAGGAAGGAAAATTCCTTAATTCCCCCTATGAGGCCAATATTGCCATAATACCAAAGCCAAATGAAGATACCAAAAGAAAATAAAATTATACACCTATATCCATTTGAATATAGATGTAAATGTCCACAAAAAATACTAGCAAACTGAAGGAATACCATATTAAACAATTATATATCATGATCTAGTTAGGTTTATGCCAGTTATTCAAAAATGTTTCAACATAAGAAAATCAATTAATGTAATCCAACACAGGAATAGATTGAAGGAAAAGAAATACATGATAACCTCAAATGGTGCAAAAAAGACATTTGACAAAATCCAGCAGAGCTTCTTGATAAAAACTCTTACAAAATTAGGAATAGAAGGAAACTTCTTCAACATGATAAAGGGCATATATGAAAATCCACAGGAAGCATCATGTTCACTTGTGAAAGTCTAACATTTTCCCTCAAATATCAGGAGTTAGACCAGGATGACCACTTAGACCAATGTTATTCATTTTGTACTACAAGATCTAGCCAGAGCAGTTAGGAAAGGAAAGGAAATAAATGAGATCCACATTGGAAAGGGAAAAAGTAAACCATACTTATTTGCATATGACATAATCCTATATATTGAATATCCTGAAACAGTCACAAAATACATAATAGATTTAATAAATTCAGTAATGTGGTGGAATATGTGACATCAACATGCAAGAATCTGTATTGCTCCCATACATTACTAATGAACAATCTGAAGAGGAATTGAAGAAAAAAATTCCATTTACAAAAACAATGAAAAAAAAAATCAAATATCTAAGACAAATTTAGCCAAGTATTTAAATGAGTACAAATGGAAATTATAACTCATTAAAATAGAAATCAAAGAAGACTTAAATAAATGGAAGGACATTCTATGTTCATGGATTAGAAGACTACATATTGTTAAGAGTTCTCTTCTACCCAAAGTGATTTGCAGATTCAATGCAATCTTGATCAAAATTCTAACATCCTTCTTTGCAGAAATGGAAAAAATAATCATCAAATTTATAGGGAAGCATAACGGCCCTGTGGAGGTTTGCAGCTGAGGGAGCCACAAAATAACACATTTTTTAACTTAATCCACTCCTGTAAGTGTGAAAACATTGTAAGTAGGATATTTCGATGAGGTTACTTCAATGAAAGTGTGACCCAATTCGATCAGGATGGGTCTTAATCCTTTTCCTGTAGTCCTTTGTATGTGGCATAAAATTCAAACAAACAGAGAGAAGGCAATGAGAACCAAGAAGCTGAAATTCAGTGGCACTCAGAAGATAATGGAGAGACCAGGAGAAGCTTCCAGGGACATGATTTGGGACAGAGGAGACAAGGACCATGGATCACCATTAGCCAACACCTAGAATGAAAGTCTTCAAGAAGAAAACAATGCTTTGATGACGCCTTAATTTGTACTTTCTCTTTGTCACAATACAGCGCGCTAATAAATGCCCATTGTTTAAGTCTGCCCATTGCATGGTATTTTCTAATGCAGAAAAGGAAGATTAAAAGGTCCTTAATAGTTAAACCATTTCAAATAGAAGAATGATTTTGGGAAACTCACACTTTTTGATTTCTAAAACTCATAACAAATCTACAAGAGTTAAAAGAGCATGTCATCACACTAGGATGACATATAGACCAATGGAATCCAGTTGGAAGTTCAGAAAAAACCTTCCCAACTAAGGCCAATTGTTTTTTGATAAGAGAGACACTTCCTCTCAATAAAGAAAGAATAATCTCTTCAACAAATGTTGCTGTGAATACTGGTTATGTATATAAAAAAAGAATAAAGGTGGATGCCTACCTAACACCATAAGCAAAAATTCACTCAAAATGGACAAAAGACCTAAATAAAAGCACATTCACTTGTGACAGATTCTGTGTTACTGATTATTCTCTAATGTTTTCCTGTACTTAATTACATTAATTTCTGCCTTGTTTTATTATTTCTTTGCTTCTGCTTGCTTTGAGTTGAACTTTTTCTAATTTTTTAGGAAAAAAACTTAGTCTAATGATTTGAGACCTTCCATGTTTCTAATGTAAACATTTAATGCCATACATTTCCCTCCCACCAGTGTGTAAGTTGCATTGTAACATTCAATATGTTGTTTATTTTTTTTAAGTTCTGTTTAATTTTTAAATTTCCTTTATATCTTCCTCCGTGACCCACTGATTTTTTAGAAGTGTATTGTTTATTTCCAAGTTATTAGAAATTTTCCTCATCTCTCCTTTATTTCTACTTTCATTCCACTGTGAGAGAATACACTCTGTATTGTTGTAATTCTATTAAATGTGTTCAAGTTTGTTTAATGTCCCAGAATCTAGTGTACCTTGAATGTTACAGGAGTTCATGAAAAAAAAAAAGTTCTAATATATTGTTGTGTGTGAAGTCTATTAACACAGTTAGGTCCTGTTGGTTATTGTGCCATTCAGAACTCTATATCCTTGAAGATTTTCTATCTACTACTTTTATCAATTGCTGAGAGGGGGTGTTGAATGTGTTTCTTTGAATAGGGTGGGCATAAATTCAGTTAGATCATTAGGGTTGTAAGTGTTGTTCATATGTTCTATATCCTTGCCAATGTCTATCTTGTTCTGTCAGTTACTGAAAGAAAAGTGTTAAAATATCCACCCATAATATTGGATTTGTCTATTTTTCATTTCTGTTTATATTAGGTTTTGCCTTTTGTATTTTGTAGCTTTGTAATTTAGTGCATATACATTTATGATTCCTATATCTTCTTTATGAATTGACCCTTTCATCATTATGTCATGTCTGTATTTATTTCTGCTTGTCTTGTTCTGAAGTTTACTTTTTCTGAAAAATGTTTACATGGTATATCTTTTCCCATTTAATTATTTTAACCTTATATATCATTTTATTTAATGTTAGTTTACTGTAAATAGTTTATAATTGAATCTCTCACTTTGTTGTGTTTTAAACTCAACCATTATTTTAAGTGGTATATTTGGATATACAGTTTTTATGGTAATTATTCATATGGATTGATTTAGGCCTAATATATCTTATTGTTTTATTTTTCCTTGTGACTTTGTTTCTGAACTCCCTCATTCCTGTCTCCTTGGATTATTTGAGCATTTTCAGCAGTCCATTTTGATTAACCTATTATATATTCAGCTAATTCTCTTTGTATTAACGTGCTAGTGTTTTTTTAGTGATTAAAATGCACATATCTAATATTTTACAGTCTACTAAGAGTTAATAATTTACCACTTCAAATAAAATGTAGAATCCGTATAGATCATGTTATCCTCTCCACTTTGTTATATTTGTCATTTGTGTTGCTTCTACCATATATTTGAAAAGCCCACCATAACATTTTATACTATTTGCTTTCACAAGTCATATAAATTTTAAAGAAGTTAAGAGGAAGAAATTAGTCTAAATTTTTAAAGAAGTTAATAGGGGGAAATTAGTCTAACATATTTTCCAATTTTTTTTTCATTTCTATTGATCTTCCTTTATTCCCGAATTTCCAAGTTTATATCTCGTCTCTTTTACCTCACTCTGAAGAATTTCCTTAGCATATCTTTTAGAAAAGGTCTAATGGCCCAGTCTCATAATTTTTCCACATCAAAAAACGTCTTCTGTGGGATTTTCTCTGATAATTGAATATGGCATTGATAGCCTCCCCAAAAAGATGCTGCTCCATATCTTATTTTGCTACAATCATATGAATATTTTTTTCCTCTACCTAATGTGCCATTTTCTTTGGCTACATTCAAGTATTTTTTTAAAAAAATTACTCTTTGGTTTCCAGCAGCTTTATTATAAAACCTCTTGGCATTCTTGTTTTTAATTTTCTTGAGTTTAATGAGCTTCTTGAATTTGGTAATTTATATCTTCCACCAAAGTTGGATGTTTTCAGACGTTATTTCTTCAAATATTTTTTTGTTTCTATACCAGTATCTTTCTCTTGTCCTTTTGAGACCCTAATGACATGTATGTCAGATCTTTTAATATTGTCCCACATGTATGCAAGGATCTGTTTTTTTTTTCTTTCTTTTTTTTCTCTTTCTTCATCAAATTTGACAGTTTTGAATAATTTACATTAAAGTTTTGCTGATCCTTTCCACTGTCATCAACAATCTTCTCTTGGTACTATTCACTGAATACTTGATAACAAATATTTATTTTTCTGTTCTAAAATTTCAACTTTTTTATTATTTTTATTTTTAAGCTTTAACTCCTTTATTTATATTTATTTTTATGATGTTTATTTTACATTACTAAGAAATGTTAAATTAACTTTATAAAGTCTCTATCTGATAATTTAATTAACTGGGTGTTCTTAGTTTTGTCATCTATTCATTTTTCACTTTTTTGAATATTGTTAACATTATCCTGTTCTAAGACATTATCTAGACATTACCTAGATTTATCTTATGTTTAAGATATCAAGTTATTGGATAGTATCCTATGCATTTTTACTATTAATTACTGAGACACAAAGTACAGTTAAAATTCTGTGGAAAATGTTTATTTTTTAAAAATGCCAAGTATCCAACAAAATTATGTTAAGACCACAAGATCTACATTGCTTCTTGAGTAGAGTTTCAATCTCAGTTTAATATTCAAAGATTTTCATGCTGACTCATGCATGCACTCACCACTCAGGGGTTAGTCTGGAACCTGGGAAGTAATTTATATCTAAATTCATCTATCGCAGCCTTTGCTATACTTCTGTGGGCCTGATTCTTACATACACACCTAGAAAGTAAGCCAAATAATTATATCATTTTAGAGACAGAAATAGATGATTCCTTTTCCCAGTTATCCTCAGCAGAGTGAGAATTATTTTCTGCATTTTTCATTTATTTGATTTAAATTCTAGCATTTTTAAAGTGCAAGAAACTTTAATATTTGGACTCTAATGCTACCTTAAGAATTTGATAGGAGGATAATTCAATTCAAATATAGATAAATTTGTGTTCGGATTTTTTATTTTTGAAATATTTGCTTTCATTGCAGTATCTAATAAACAATATTTAAAATATGGTTTCACATAATCTAGGTTAAGAAATAGAATAGAAAATAAATTTTCAGCTTTAGGTAGAGTTTGACATTGGAAATAATTCAATGCATTTTAATCTTATTTCAGAGCTTTCTTGAAGATCAAACTACATTGCTTCCAAATCATTTCCTAAGAATGATGGATTTACAAGGGAGAATAGTTTGTCTTAGAAGAATAGTCTTAAAATGGAGAATAATTATGGCATCTACATTTTGCTACATTGGAGAAATGTTGCTAGATTGTGTGACCTTGGCCTTTCTTCTCCCTCCCAATTTTTTTAACATTCCTGACTGTATAGAAAATTGATTCCTGTCTACCATATCTACTATGTGGTCAAAGTACACCAAGAACACAGTTTTACTCCATAAGCAAATACAGTTATCTCATCCACAGTATATGTATTAGGGGTACAGCACCCACGTGATCTAGAAAATCCATGTAAAATTTTTTGGCCTTCTCTTTGTACCAAAGAAGTCTGAATATTTTCTTTTTCTTTTATGGGGTGTTTACAGTACCTTATTTTAAAATTAGTATTAAGTATTTGGTCATAGGCTATCTATGGGTCATAAAGGTAATTTACTATATGAAAAATACTGTATGAAAAAGAAATAAAAAATATGAAATAAATATAGATTTTTTTTAAATGAAGCAAATTTAAGGAGAATAACACTGACCATACTGCATGTTAACAAAAGACATTAAACAGATAACTTGAACTCTACTGCTACTCACTGGCTTTAAAACCTGGTTCTCAATTTTCTTCTAGACTGATGTAGATCCTCTGAGGCATTTTTCCCCCAATATAGGGCACTTTCATCAGTACTGAATATCTCTTCTGGTTAGTAGCCTTTCTTTTCAATCAGTTTCTTCAGGATTTCAGAAAACTCAGTAGCAGTCTCTTGATTGGCAGACACCACTTCTCCCATTACTTTTGCATTGTGTAGGCTAAAAGTTTTAAAATTTTTTTCAAACCATCCTCTGCTGTAATGAAAATCTGTAGGGGCAGACCCTTCACCTTCATTTTCCTTTACGGAATCATATAAGTATTTAGTCTTTTCTCATATGATGCCAGAGTATATTGGAATGCTTTTTTTTTTTTTTTTTTTTAAATAACAATCCTGCACCGAAAAGATTGTTGCACTTTCTACAAGAGATAGATGCAGATTTCATGGTTCATATAGATGTTTTCCAGTTGTTGGTGCAGCTTCGTAGGTTTCCTTCTCTTTTTTTCTTAATATGCCTTACAGTCGCCTCAATGCCGTAATGGCTGCCAATGGCAGCAGCAATTTTGCCTGAAGGAAGCATATCTAGCAATTCTACTTTTTCCTTAAAGTTCATCACATTTCTCTGTTTCTAGGGAGCACTTTCCAAACCACTAAGAACTTTACATTTGGGACCCATGATTTTAATAGAGTTTATGGCATTTAAATGACACAAGATAGAAGAAGATATGAGAAACTGGAGATGCAAATATCACTGAGATAGCATCATGAGATGTCACGTGAGTGCTGTAAACACACTTAGCATTCCCAAACCAGTGCATAGAATCACAGTTCTTTTACTAAAAAATTAATTTTAAGAAAGAAATTGTGTAATTGTTAATGTTATTAACAGTAAAATACATTCTGTACAGTGAACATTATATATATAACATTGCATATATTTTATGCATTTCTCAGTTACTAAACTTGTAAAGATATCTCTACATTTGTAGCCTTTGTGTATCATCTGCTGGCTTTTATGTTCTTTTTGCAAACTTTAATTTTTTATTTTAACAAATGGTGTATATTTAAGATATTAAAAGATAAAATATGTTGATATCATATAATATGCATATATTTTATGCATTTAGGAGTTACTAAACTTTTTCTGCTGGCCTTTGCATTTTGTCTGTGGCTTCCATAAAGTTCCCAAAAAGTCCTACCTACTTTCTTATGCCAACCCACTATATATTGAAACAGCAATAGGAAAGTCACAATGTGGAAGGGATAACTGTAAGCACCTCTTAAAAAAAAAAATATATATATATATATAACATTTTTGTAAACAAATGCACATATATGCATATATATTTATATATCATTTTGCAAATGTTGTTATGTATTGTGAAAATTTTGATTTTTACCCACAATAAAAAAAAAATCAATACAAAGCAGGATATGTGCAGTATAGAATGAATGAATATAAAATGATATAGTCTAAATGCCATCAAAATAAATACCTTGTTTTTATAAATCCTAGATGTTGACACAATGGCATGGAAATAATATTTTCTCAGCACTGGTAGTTTTTAGAATGTTTTTGCACCATTTTACTGTAAACTTGCAATAATTAATAGAAACTCACTTCGAACTGAAATCAGTGGATGGATCAAGATTTTTTGTATGGCTCATTTTCCTTGAAAACTTTCTTTTCTTCGTATTCTTTATTCTTTAGAATCTAAGATGGTTAATGTTAGATTTTGTTGTACAAGATTTGGGGGCATTTCCTCCTCATAAAATTGTGAGAAAGTAAAAATCAGAATTCCACAATTAAGGGCAAATGTATCAAGAGTAATAAAATATGCACAGATTCCAAAGTAGTTGTACCTTTTTACATTCCCACCAGAATGGTATAAGGTATCTATTTACTCCATATACTTTCTAAATCTTGATGTTGTCAGAATATTTTTCAATTTTATTTTATACAGCAGGCATGAAGTCATCTCATATTGTGATTTAAGTTTACATGTCCCTCACAACTAAAATTTTTGAGCAGCTTTTGATGGGAATCATAATCATTTACATCTTCTTCTGTGTTGTCTGTTCAACCTTGTTGTCTATTTTTATGACTTTTTGTGAATTATCGATTGTAGGAATTTTTGGTCTATTCTCAATAAAAGTCCTTTGACAGGTATAAGTTTTAAATATTTTCTCTCCATGTATGTGATGCCTTTATTTAATCTTTTTTTAAAATATATTTTTTATTGAAGTATATCATTCATGAATGAATAGGCATGAACAATAATTGCATAGTAAAGACTGTGAACTTAAAAAGTAAACATGCATAACACCATAGAGGGATCTCATACAACACTGCTCCACCAAAACTTTGCATTGTTATGAAACTTTGGTTATAAACTATGCAAGAGCATCATCAAAATTTTACTACTAACTATAGTCCGTATCTTACATTTGGTACATTTCCCCCCAACCCTATTTTTAAAAAATATATTTTTATTACATGAGTTGTGAACTTACAAAACAATCATGCACATGTGTAGAATTCCCATACAACACCCTTTCACCAACACACCACACTGTGGTGGAGCATTTGTTACAGATTATGAGATAATATCTTCAGATTATTACCACCAACTGTGGTCCATAATGTACATTTGACATTGTTTCCATATACCTCCATTATCAACACAGTACATCTTTGATATTGATGCAAGAATGTTATAGTGATGCTGTTAACCACAGTCTATAGGTCACACCAGTTTCAGTTTTCCCATGCTTCTCCACATTCCCACCACCCTGCAATACTGATGTACATCTGCTCTAGCTCACAGAAAGACACATTTGCATTTGTACCCTCAACCACAATTCTCATCCACCTTTGGGTTCACTGTGTTACTCAGTCCTTAGATTATTCTTTAGCTCTCTTTCAATTGACATTTACTTCCCCCAAACTACCATTTTTACCTACAATCCCATTTATAAACCAGCTGCTACTCATTATAATATATTACCATTAACTCTATCCATTTCCACACTTTTAAAATCAAGTTAATTAAAACTTCTACATACCTTAAGCACCACTAGTTCTTTTCAACCCTCCTCTTATCTCCTAATCACCTATACTCTAGCTTTTAAATCCACGTGTTTATTCTTCCTATTTAGTTCACATTAATGAAACCATGAAATATGTGTTCTTTTGTGTCTGGCTTACTTCTCTTAGTATAATGTCCTCAATTTTAATCCATGTTATCATATGTGTTCCAATTTCATTTCTTCTTACTGCAGCATAGTATTCCATCATATGTATGTACCACATTTCTTTATCCATTCATTGGTTGATGGACACTTGGGTTGTTTCTATCTTTTGGCAATTGTGAATAATGCTGCTATGAACATCGGTGTGCAGATGTCTTTTTGTGTCATAGTTTTTAGTTCATCTGGATATATTCCTAATAGAGGAATTGCTGAATCAAATGGCAGTTCTATACTTAGCTTCCTGAGGAACCACCAAACTATCTTCCACAGACGTTGCACCATTTTACAATCCTACCAACAGTGAGGGAGTGTTCCTATTTCTCCATATCCTCTCCAGCACCTATTATCTGTTTTTTTTTTCTTTTTAATAATGGCCATTCTATGTGGTGTTAGATTATATCTCATTGTTTTGATTTGCTTTTCCTTAAAAGCTAGTGATATGGAACATTTTTTCATGTGATTTTTTGGCCATTTGTATTTCCTCTTTGGAGAAGTGTCTGTTTAAATCTTTTGCGCATTTTTAAATTGGATTGCTTTCTCTTTTATTGTTGAGTTATATGATCTCTTTATATAGAATGGAAATCAATCCCTTATCGGATATGGTTTCCAAATATTTTCTCCCATGGAGTGTGCTGTCTTTTCACCTTCTTGATGAAGTCCTTTGAATCACAGAAGTGTTTAAGTTTGAGGAGGGCTCATTTATCCATATTTTCTTTCATTGCTTGAGCTTTTGGGGTAAGGTTTAAGAATCCACCACCTACCACCAGCTCTTGAAGATGTTTCCCTACATTTTCTTCTAGGAGCTTTAAGGTACTTGCTTTTATATTTAGGTCTTTAATCTATTTTGAGATAACATTTGTATAAAGTGTGTGGTAGGGATCTTTTGTCTTTCTTTTGGCTATGGATATCCAGTTCTCCCAGCACCATTTGTTGAATGGACTGTTTTGTCGCAGCTGGGTTGGTTTGACTGGCTTGTCACAAGTCACTTGGCCATAGGTGTGAGGGTCTGTTTCTGAACCATCAGTTCGGTTCCATTGGTCTTTGTGTCTATCTTTATGCCAAAACAATGCCATTTTTACCACTGTAGCTAGGTAATATAATTTAAAGCCTGGAAGTGAGAGTCCTCTAATTTCACTTTTCCTTTTTAAGATGCTTCTGGCTATTTGGGGCCTCTTAACCTTCCAGATAAATTTGATGATTGTGTTTTCCTTTCGTTTAAGAAATGTCAGTGGAATTTTTATTGGGATTGTATTGAATCTGTATATCAATTTGGGTAGAATTAACATCTTAATGATATTTAGTATTCCAGTCCATGAGCATGGAATGTTCTTCCAATTATTTAGGTCTTTTTAAATTTCTTTTAGCAATGCATTGTAGTTTTCTGAATACAAGTGCTTTACATCCTTGGTTAAGTTTTTTCCTAAATATTTGAATCTTTTAGTTGCTATTGTAAATGGAATTTTTTCCTGACTTCCTCCTCTGATTGTGCATTACAATTGTATAGAAACACCAATGATTTTTCCTTATTGATCTTGAATCCTGAAGCTCTACTGAGAGTTTATTAGCTCTAGCAACTTTGTTGTAGATACTTTCTAGATATAGGATCATATCATCTGTGAATAGTGAAAGTTTTACTACTTCCTTTCTGACTTGAGTGCCTTTTATTTCTTTTTCTTGCCTGGCTGGTCTAGCTAGAACATCTAACACTAATTTGAACAAGAGTGGTGACAGTGGGCATCCTTGTCTTGTCCCTGAGCTCAATGGAAATGCTTTCAGTCTTTCCGTCTTTCACCATTGAGTACAATGTTAACTGTGGGTTTTTCATATATGGCCTTTATCATGTTGAGGAAGTTTCCTTCAACTCCTATCTTTTGTAGTATTTTTGAATGCTGTATTTTGACAAATGCCTTTTCTGCATCAATCGATAAAATCATGTGATTTTTCTTCTTTGATGTATTAATGTGGTGTATTATGCTGGTTGTTTTTCTTGTGTTGAACCACCCTTGCATGCCTGGTATAAAACCCACTTGATCATGGTGAATAATTCTTTTAATGTGTTGTTGGATTCAATTAGCAAGTATTTTATGGAGGATTTTTGTATCTGCACACTGTAGAGAAATGTGTCTGTAATATTCTTTTTTCATAATATCCTTATCTGGCTTTGGTAGTAGGGTGATTTTGGCTTCATAGAATGAGTTTGGTAGTGTTCCTTCTTCTTCAATTTTTTAGAAGAGCTTGAGTAAGATTGGTATTAAATCTTCTTTGAATGTTTGGTAGAACTCACCTGTGAAACCATCTGTCCTGGGCTTTTCATTTTGGGTACTGTTTGATGACTCTTTCAATCATTTTACTTTTGATTGGTTTGTTGAGGTCTTCTATTTCTTCTAGGGTCAAGGTAGGTTGTTTGTACATTCCTAGGAATTTTTCCATTTCATCTATATCATCTAGGTTTTGGCATAAATTTGTTCATAGTATCATCTTTTGATCTCTCTTATTTTTGTGGGGTCAGTAGTAATGTTCCTGTTTTCATTTTTTATTTCATTTATTTGCATCTTCTCTCTTTTTTCTTAGTCAATCTAGGTAAGGGTTTTTCTATTTTATTAATCTTCTCAAAGAGCCAACTTTGGCTTTTGTTAACTCTCTCTTATTGTTTTTCTGTTCTCAGTTTCATTTATTTCTGCTCTGATCTTTATTTCATTCCTGATACTTGCTTTGGGATTAGTTTGCTGTTCTTTACCTAGTTCCTCCATCTGTGTAGTTAGGTCATTGATTTCAGCTCTTTCTTCTTTTTTAATGTAAGCATTGAGGGTTAAAAATTTTCCTCTCATCACTGCCTTCACTGCATCCCATAGGTTCTGATATGTCCTCATTGTCATTCATCTTGAGATATTTATGGATTTTTCTTGAAATTTCTTCTTTGATCACACTGATTATTTAAGAGTGTGTTGTTTAATCTCCATATATATGTGAATTTTTCCTTTTTCTGCCACCTGTTGATTTCCAACTTTATTCCATTATGATCAGAGAAAGTGCCTTGTATAATTTTGATTTTCATGAATTTATTGAGATCTGCTTTGTAACCCAGCATATGGTTTATTCTGGAGAAAGATCCATGAGCACTTGAAAAAAATGAATATCCTGCTCTTTGGGATGCAATGCTCTGTATATGTCTATTAGGTTTAGTCCATTTACCATATTATTCAAGCACTCTGTTTCTTTATTAATCTTCTGTCCAGATGTTCTATCCAGTGCTGAGAGTGGTGTATTGAAGTCTCCAACTATTACTGTAGAGACATCTGTTTCTCCTTTCAGTTTTGTTAGTTTTTGCCTCATGTATCTTGGAGCATCCTGGTTAGGTGCATATACGTTTATGATTGTTATTTCTTCCTGGTGAATCATCCATTTTATTAATATATAATCTTCTTACTTGTCACTACTAACAGTTTTTTGCTTTTAAAATTTATATCATTTGATATAAGTATAGCTACCCCAGTTTTTTTTGTTTGGTTGGTTGTTTTTTTTTTTTTTTGGTTACTAAATGCATGGAATAACTTTTTCCAATCTTTCACTTTCAATCTACAGGTATCCTAATGTCTAAGGTGAGTGTCTTACAGATACCATATAGATGGCTCATACTTTCTTATCCATTCCACCAGCCTGTGTCTTTTTTTTAATAAAAATTTTATTTTTTATTTTTAAAAAGATTCTTAGATTACATAAATGTTACAGAAAATTGTAGGGATTTCCATATGCCCCAACTCCCACTCTTCCCACAACCTCCCACATAAACATCCTTTACTAGTGTGGCACATCACCTGCAATAGAAATACACATCTTGGGGCCTTGCCACTAAGCATGGAGCATATTTCACATTCTAGACCACACTCTCTCACACACATTTCTGCATGTTATATAATGATATAAAATGGCCTATATCTGTCATTGCAGTGTCACTCAGGATAATTCCCAAGTACCGAAAAAAGCCCCTATATTACAACTGTTTTTCCTCTCCCTGCCCATAAAGCATCTGGTGGCCACTGGCTCCACATTTATGTTGTAATTACTTCCAATGTGTGAATCACAATATATCTATAATAGAATACCAGTAAGTCCACTGGAGTCCATAGCTCTTTCCCTAATTCTGAGGAGTATGAGATGGTGATGTCCACTCCACTTCCAAGTGAGAGGGGGCTTATATCTCATGGATAAGATGGATGATATTATCCTGCTTGCAGCTGCAGACTCTCTCCATTCCCTGGGATGGCTGTTGTCCATCATCATCTCCCCACAAGGTGTCTTGGGTGAGTCCATTGAGCAGTAGAGGAGTTGCAGCTCCACCGAGATTCTGGGCTCAGCTAGCACATGGACAGCCCAAAGACTATGGTTTCTGGAACTAAACCTACAAACTCCAGTACACATATAAGTTTGAACAGAAGGGATAGATGGACCATGTGCAGGGAAGATATATTTGGATCCAACTCTGTCACTCTCATGAGCAAGGATTCCAAACAAGACTCACTGATAAGGCACAAAACTCTGGTGCTATCCACATTGATATAGGACCTGGGTGTCTCCAGAACCCTCAGGAGCCAATCTATTTGCAATGTATCCACATTTAAGCCTATGAGATCCTATTGAGATGTGCATAAGTATTACCTCTAGGATGACCTCCTGACTCACTTTTAAGTTTCTTAGCCATATGAACTCATTTGTCTTTACCTTTTCCCCCTTTTACTTGAGGTCTTTTTCCAGTTGTATTGCCTGTTGGCACTTGTTAGTAATCCCTCATTGCCAGGGAGACTTATCCCTGGGAGACATGTCCCATCCTGGGAGGAAGGTAATGCATTCATATGCTGAGTTTGGCTTAGAGAAAGGCCACATATGAGCAACAAGGAGGCTCTCAGGAGGCAACACTTAGGCACCCCATAATAATAGGCTGTTTCAATTTCAAGAGCCAAGACTCATAAGGCCAGTCATCAATAATAAGAGCCCACCAGTGGATTATCCTCTGTGCCAGAATCTGCCCATGCACTTGGGGGACTGTTGCTAAACCCTTGGAGAATATGGCAGAGCTCTGCAGGATAGGAATTCAGTATGTTTTCATTTATTGAGTGGTTCTCCACCCACTGTGACCATGCCTGGTGAGCATTTCAACAATTTTATATACCTTTTATGTTTGTTCAGGTGAACTTCCTCCCATGCATCCCCCATCCGTGATACCCCCCACCAACGATCCTTTTCCACCCCAATTGTAACCCTTCTGTGATCCAAAGCTTCTTTAAAGATGAAGCCAATACAATAGCCAAATACAGTTAATAAGAAAATGAAATAATAATGATGTTTAAAAGTAAGAGATAAAATATATGAAAACTTAAAAAAAAAACCTGAAAATAAACTAAAGGACTGGGTTATTCAAAAAAATGAGAACAAAATTTTTAAAAATTAAAAAAAAATTTTTTTTTTTGACATTTGGCCTTTTATCACTGAACTATCTGGTGTCCAGTCTGTATGGTGGCACCTTCCCCCTCTCACTCCCCAGGGTGTCACTATTTTCATTTAATTTGCAGAGAAATTTTAGGTCACAGCAAAGTCACACACCGAATACAAGACACTCTCATATACCCAAACTCCTCCGCCTTTCCTCGCCCCATATTAAAACCTTTTGTATGCGGATGGTAGCATTGTTATAACTGATATACAGATAGTGAAACATCGGTACTAAACATTGTCAATGGTTTACAGTAAGGTTTACATTTTGGATCATACACTTTTATAAATTTTGATGATATTTACAATGTCCTGTGTCCAACACTGTCAGGTAATGGAAAAAATTTCCACTGACAACTAAATACTCCCTCTTTGATCTCTTCTGTTCCTCCCTCCTTATCCCCCGGGTCCCATGACCACCCCCTGGCTTGACTCATTGGATGACAAAATTATTCATAGTTACATGAAACAAAGGTCATGACACACTGATTTGTCCTCCACTATTAGGAACTGTCCTTGCTCTTAAGAGGTGCCCACCTGTCTATTTCTGCTCTCCCCTCAGTATCCTGGGTATTCTAACCCACCCTTCACAATCTACCCACTTTTCAACCCTGCACCATGCAACCCAATAAATCACTACCTTCATGCCCTATCTCTTCAATACACAACTACACTCTATCACTTTACCATAGGTTAAGTCCGTATGGATGATGGCTCACAACTTTCCCTTATCTTTCTCTTTGTTATAAACCTATATTTCAGACAGTAGTTATCAGAGACTGCTCAATTTCCTTAATTCATATCAGTGAGGTCATGTACTGTCATCCTTCAATGCCTGTCTGCTTCACTCAACATAAGGTCTTCAAGATTCATCCATGTTATCCCGTGTGTTAGCACTTTATTCCTTCTAACAGCTGAGTAAATTTCCATTGTATGTATGTACCACATTTTGTTTATCCATTCATCTGTTGTTGGGCACCTGGGTTGATTCCAACTTTTGGCAATAGTGAATAATGCCACTATGAATATTGGTGTGCATATATCTGTTTGTGCCTTTGCTTTCAGTTCTTCTGGGTATATACCCAGCAGTGGAATTTCTGGATCATATGGAAGATCTATAGTTAGTTTTTTGAGGAACCACCAAACTGTCCTCTCCAACACTTATAGTCTGCTGTTTTTTTAATAGCTGCCATTCTGATGGGTGTAAGATGGTATCTCAATGTAGTTTTTTTTTTTTTTTTTTTCTATTATGGGTAAAAATCAAAATTCTCACAATACATACAAACATTTGCAAAATGATATATAAATATATATGCATATATGTGTATTTGCTTACAAAAATGTTATTTATATATATATATACAAATATATTTTAAGAGGTGCTTAGATTACCCAAAATATTACACGGAACCCACTGGGATTCCCATGTTGCCCACTTCCCACACCTCCCACCACATCACACACAAACATCTCCCACAGTGTGGCCCACCACCCTCAATGAACTTACACATCCTGGAGCCTTGCCACCAACCATAGACCACAGTTCACACTGTAGACCACACTCTCTCCCACTCAGTTCTGAGTGGTGTGTGCTGATTTAAAATGGCCTACATCCATTGCCACAACAGTACTCAGGACAACAATGTAGTTTTGATTTGCATTTCTCTAATACCTGGAGATGTTGAGCATTTTTTCATCTGCTTTTTAGGCATTTGAATTTCTTCCTTGGAGAATTGTCTTTTCAGGTGACTTGCCCATTTTTAAAATGGGTTGTTAGTCTGTATTTTCGAGTTATACGATTTCTTTATATATGCAGGATATTAGGCTCCTATCAGATATATCGTTGCCAAATATTTTCTCGCACTGGGTAGCCTGCCTTTTTATTTCCTTGATAACATCCTTTGAGGTGCAAAAGTTTTTAATTTTGAGGAGATCCCATTTGTCTAATTTTTCTTGTGCTGCTTATAGTTTGGGTGTGAAGTTCATGAAACCATTTCCTATTACAAGGTCTTGTAGATGCTTCCCTACATTATCTTCCAAGGTCTGTATGGTCTTGGCTATTATATTTAGATCATTGATCCATCTTGAGTTGATTTTCATATAAGGTGTGAGATGGTGTTCTTGTCTAATGCTTTTGGATATGGATATCCAGTTCTCCATGAACAACTTCTTGAAGAGGCCATTCTCTTCCAACTGAGTGGGCTTGGTGACCTTATCAAATATCAGATGACTCTATATTTGAGGACTTATATCAGGACTCTCAATTCAGTTCCATTGGTCAATGTGTCTATTCTTGTGCCAGTACCATGTGTTTTTCACCACTGTAGCTTTGTAGCATGTATTAAAGTCAGATAGTGTGATACCTCCAACTTCACTATTCTTTTTCAATATGCCTTCAGCGGTTTGGAGCCTGTTACCCTTCCAAATAAATTTTGTAGGTAGTTTTCCCAATTCCTTAAAAAATACAGTGCTGATTTTTATTGGGATTGCATTAAAATTTTAGATTAGTTTCGGTAGGATAGATATCTTGATGATGTTTAGTCTTCCTATCCATGAACAGGTAATATTCTTCCACTTATTTAAGTATTCCTTGATTTCCTTTAACCGTGTTGTGTAGTTTTCTGTGTATAAGTCCTTCACATCTTTAGTTAAATTTATTGCTACATATTTGATTCTTTTATTTATTATTGTAAATGGTATTTTTTTTTCTTGATTTCATCCTCAGTTTTCTTGTTATAGGTTTACAGAAATGCTACTGATTTTTGAGCATTGATCTTACGGCCTGAGATATTACTGAACTCCTTTAAAGTTTTAGAAGCTTTCTTTTAGATTTCTCAGGGCTTTCTATGTATAGGATCATGTCATCTGTAAATAATGAAATTTTTACTTCTTCTTTTCCAATCTGGATGCCTTTTATATCTTTTTCTTGCCTCACTGATCGAGCAAGAACTTCTAACAATGTTAAATAGGAGTTGTGTTAGTGGGCATCCTTGTCTTGTTCCCGATCTCAGAGGGAAGGCTTTTAGGATTTCACCATTGAAGAAGATGTTAGCTTTGGGTTTTTCATATATACACTTTATCGTGTTCAGAAAGTTTCATTCTATTCTTATCTTTTGCAGTGTTTTTACCAGGAAAGGGTGCTGTATTTTGTCAAATGCTTTTTCTGCAGCTATAGAGATGATCATGTGATTTTTGTCTTTCAGTCTGTTTATGTGGTGTTTTTCACTGATTGATTTTCTTATGTTGAACCATCCTTGCATTCCTGGGATGAAACCCACTTTGTCATGGTGTATAATCCTTTTGATGTGCTGTTGAATGTGATTAGCAATTATTTTGTTGAGGATTTTAGCATCTAGGTTCATTAGAGAAATTGGTCTGTAATTCTCCTTTCTTGTGGTATCTTTGTTTGGCTTTGGTATGAGGGTAATGTTGGCATCATAGAGTGAGTTAGACAATATTCCTTCTACTTCTATTTTTTGGAAAAGCGTAAGCAGAATTGGTGTTAGCTGTTTCTGTAATGTTTGGTAGAATTCAGCTGTGAAGCCATCTAGTCCTGGGGTCTTCTTAGTTGGGAGATTTTTGATGACTGAGTCTATCTCTTTACTTGTAATTGGACTGTTGAATTCATCAATTTCTTCTTTCATCAATGTAGGCTGTTTGTGAGTTTCTAGGAATTTGTCATTTCCTCTAAATTATCATGCTTGTTGGCATATACATTTTCAAAGTATCCTCTTACGATACTCTTTATTTCTGTGGGATCAGTAGTGATATTCCCTTCTTCATTCCTTATTTTGTATGTTTTTGTCAGCACTCTCTTTGTCTTTGTTAGTCTGGCTAAGGGTTTGTCTATTTTATTGATCTTCTCAAACATTCAGCTTTTGGCTTTGTTCATTTTTTCTAGTGCCCTCTTATTTTCTATTTCCTTTAGTTCTCCACAAATCTTTCTTATTTCTTTCTTTCTACTTCTTTTGGGGTTAGTTTGTTGTTGTTTTTCCAATTCCTCCAGGTGTGCAGTTAGTCTACAATTTTAACTCTTTTTTCTTTTTTAATTTATGCATTTATTGCTATGAACTTCCCTCTCAAGACAGCTTTGGCTGCACCCCATAGGTTTTGATATGTTTTGTTGTCATTATCATTAGATTCGAAGTAGTTACTGATTTCTTTTGAGATTTCCTCCTTGACTCACAATTTGTCTAAGAGTGTGTTGCTTATCTTCCATATCTTTGTTCCTAATCTGGTTCTCTGGCCCTTAGTGATTTCCAATTTCTTTCCACTGTGGTCAGAGAAATTATTTTGTATAATCTCAATCTTTCTGAATTCATTGAGAGTTGTTCTGTGTCTTAGCATGTGGTCTATCTTGGAGTATGATCCATTTGCACTCGAGAAGAATGTAAATCTTGCTGTATTTGGGTGTAAAGTTCTGGATATGTCTATTATATCCAGGTTCTATAAAGTATTATTCAGAGTCTTTGTTTCTTTATTGATTCTCTGTGTAGATGTTCTGTCTAATGATGATAATGGTGTATTAAAGTCCCCAATATAAGTGTAGAGGCATTTATTTCTCCTCTTAGTTTTTGCAGTGTTTGCCACATGGATTTTGAGGAACCCTGATTAGGTGCATAAATATTTATGATTGTTTTCTCTTCTTGGAAGATTACCCCTTTTACTAATATATAGTGTCCATCTTTGACTCTTAGAATAGTTTTGCATTTAAAGTCTATTTTGTCCTATTGTAGGATACCTACTCTTGCACTTTTTGTGTTATTGTTTGCTTGTAAAATTGTTTTCCAACCATTCACTTTCATTCTCTTTGAATCCCTGTGTCTAAGGTGGGTTTCCTCTAGACAACATATAAATGAATATTTCCTTATTCATTCTGCCAATCTGTGTCTCTTAACTGGTGTGTTTAATCCATTAACATTCCATTAACACTCAGTGTTATTACTCTGTATAAATTTATTACATCAGCCATATTTTGTTTCAGTTTATGTATTTCATATGTTGTTTTTATTTCTCTTTTTGTATTTTCAGTTGTTCTTACACTCTCCGCTTTTTTTCCTTATAACCGGTAGAACTTCCTTTAGTGTTTCTTGAAGTGCAGGTTTCTTATTGGCATATTCTCTTAATTTCTGTTTATCTGTGACTATTTTGAACTCTCCATCCTTTTTGAATGTCATCTTTGCTGGATAGAGAATTCATGGCTGGAAGTTTTTTTCTTTTAGTACTTTGATTATGTCATGCAACTGTCTTCTTGCTCCATGGCTTCAGATGAGAAATCAGCACTAAATCTTATTGTGCTTCCCTTTTATGTGATGGTCCTCTTTTCTCTTGTAGCCTTGAGTATTTTTTCTTTGTCTTGATCATTGGACATTTTGATAATTATACGTCTTGGAGTAGGCCTGATGAGATTTATACTATTTAGGGTTGCTGTGCCTCCTGGACATGTACATCCATCTCCCTCAATAGGGTTGGGAAGTTTTCAACCATTATTTCTTTCAACACTCCTTCTGTTCCCTTTCCCTTCTCTTCTCCTTCTGGGATGTGTATAATGCATATATTTGTGCATTTTTTGTTGTTAGTTAAATCCCTAATCCCGGCTGTATTTTTTCTATCTTCTTATCTATCTGTTCTACTATCTGTTTGATTTCAGATGAACTGTCTTCCACGTCACTAATTATTTCTTCTGCCTATTCAAATCTGCTGTTTTGTGAATTCGCTGTCTTTTCGGTTTCTTGCATTGTGTCATTCATCACCATCATATCTGTTATCTTTTTATGTATGTGTACAATTTCTTCAGCATGTTCTCCCAGTGTCTTCTTAATATCCTTAGTCTTTTCATTCACTTCATTAAGTTGGTCCATGATATTTGTTTTGAAAGCTTTGATTAGTTGTTCAATGTTCTGCATCTCTTCCTGGATTTTAGTTTGATCATTGGAATGGTCCATGTCTTCTTGTTTCTCAGTATGGTTTGTAATTTTTTTCTTGCCCTCTGGTCATCATTTCATCTTGATGGAATTATTATTTGATTAGCGTCTCTCTCTCTCTGCTGCTGTTTTATTTAATCGCTAAAATCTGGTTGTTCTGTGTATGTGTTAATTTTCTCTTTGACACTTTGTTCTTCTTGTATTTCCTTGCTTTTTTCTATGTTCCCTTGAAGGAAAAAGATTAGGGGCAGAGGAATCAAAAGAGGTAAGAAAAGAAAAAGGATAATAGTAATTTTGATAAAAGTTAGAAAAGGGACTGTATCAGACTTAGTAAAATGTATATTTAACTCAGGTAGGCAGTGTAGAGTAATAGGGGAAAAAAGTGGAGTACTTATAATGGAATGGGAAACTAAATAGAGAAAAATATATACAATGATTTAAAAGGCCAGAATGATGAGGAGAGAGGGAAAGAGTAAAGGAAGGGTTGAAAGGGAAAAGTTAATAATAATTTTTTTAAAAAGAAAAAAGAATAGGCAAATAGAAATTGACACCCATGAAGTTGAGGAATAATGAAAAAAAAGTGGAATGTAAGAACCACAGCAGAAATCAGAAGGTGGAAAGATGAAGAAAGGAAAAGAGATAGCATTGTTAGACAAAATCAATATACACAGAGAATGGAAAATAAAGGAAGGAGAAGCACAGCAAAGAAGAAACAAGGTGGTGGACCTAATTTTTTTTTAAAAAAGGGGGTCGGGTGGAAAGAGGAAAGAAAAGCAAGAAACAAACAAACAAAGAAAAACCAAACAAACACACAAGCATACAGTCAAAGCTAAGGAAGAACAGCGTTTCTTCTTGGGCCTCCGGAGCCTCTCAGCCTGCATTCATCAATTACCCTGCAACCCTGTTTTGTGGCAGATTTTAGTGATTAAATTAAGTTAAAAAAAATTTTTGAAGAATAAGGGACCCAAAAGCAGGTCTTTTCTGGATGACCCCTTCCACAGAGAGGATGCTAAATACCCTCGTGGAAATTTATCAAACACTTCCCAATGCCTGACTCCCCCCCCCCCAGGGGAGCTGAGACTCTGACACTCAGCCCAGATATTTAAAATTGGCTGGCTCTGCCCTTCCTGAGCCAAGCCTCTGTGTCCCACAGCTGTCAGGTAAATCAGGCTTCCTCAGCAGATTTGTCTCTCCCCTCAGCCTGGCACCACTTCTATCTGGCTGGTTTGCTCCCAAAAAGCTGCAAGGGGGTCCAGGCAGCCAAACTGACAGAAAAATCCCCTCTTAACCATTGCCAGGATCCTCCCACTCTCAGAGAGTGTTCCCTCTCACTGGGTTGCTGGGAGGGTGGGGCTTAGCCATCTACCTCCACGATTTCGGGCTGGGGAAAAAACTCATGATTTTATATTGAGCAGTCCAGTCTAGCTCCCTCCAGTTCGATGTCCCCAACCAAGTTTTTTTGCTCTGGAGGCTCCCAGAAGAGACCACCTTGGCAGGATCCTGTCCCCAATCAGCCATCTTCTGTGAGAGAAATGGTGAGTGCCCACCTAAACTGACACCATCTTCCACTGCTTTTTTCAGTCTGTGTCTTTTGATTGGAGAGTTTTATCCATTAGCATTCAATGTTATTATTGTAAAGGTAATTCTTATTTCATTCATTTTGATCTTTGGGTTTTATCTGTCATTTTATTTTTACCACTCTTTTGACACATTTAATTAATGTAACTGATGCAGTCATCATTTATAGACCCTCTTTCAAATGTCTCTCTCCGATCTTTTATTTTCATGATGTAGCAATCCCTTTAGTATTTCCTGCAAAGCTGGTCTTTTTGTTATAAACTCTCTCAGTTTCTGTATAAATGTGAATATTCTAATCTCACCCTCATTTTAGGAAGATAATCTTACCAGATATAAAATTCTTGGCTGCAGTTTTTCTGTTGCATTACCTTAAATATATAATACCACTGCCTTCTTGTCTCCATGGTTTCTGATTAGAAATTGGCACTTAATCTTATTGGGTATCCCTTATATGTTATGCAATGCTTTTCTCTTGCTGTTCTCAGAATTCTCTCTTTGTCTTTGACATTTGACATTCTGGTTAGTATGTGTCTTGGAGTTGGTCTATTTTGATTTATTTGGATTGGAGTACATTGTGCTTCTTGGACTTGGATATCTATGACCTTCAATATGTTTGGGAAATTTTCCACCATTATTCCTTCAAATATATCTTCTGCCCCTTTTCCCTTCTCTTCTCCTTCTGGGACACCCATGACATGTATGTTTGCACATATCTTGCTATCATTTTGTTCCCTGAGACACTGTTCAATTTTTTTCATTCTTTTCTTCATCTGTTCTTTTCTATGTTTGCTTTAGGAGGCCATGTTTTTGAGCTCACAAATCCTTTCTTCTGCTTCCTCAAATCTGCTGTTATATGCCTCCAGTGTGTTTTAATTTCATTTATTGCATCTTCCATTCCCATAGGGTCTGCTATTTTACTATATGCTTTAAAATTCTTCTTTGTGCTCTTCAATGCCTTGATAACTTCCTTTTTTTTTTTTCAGAAAAAATATACTTTATCTATAAAATGGGTTTTAGAAGCAAAACTTGTCAAAGAGACTAAAGCAACCTCTTTAACCATCTCATTGAATTTATTAAGGAGATTTGGTTGAACATCTATGATTAGTTGTTTCAACTCCTTTACATCATCTGCAGGCTTATCTTGTTCCTTTATCTGGGCCATATTTCCTGTTTCTTGGTATGGATTGTAATTTTATGTTGGTGCTTTCACATCTGGCTTGCTCTTCTCCTATCCTATTGGGGTGTTGGGATGTACTTGCAAGTGTCTGACTATTCAGTCTGTGCCAGCAGAGAGAATCTGTCTGAAGAGAATGGTGCAGGTCCTGGCAGCTTCCTTTCTACTTGAGGTGGGCCTGGAACCTAGGTTAGGGTTGAGGTCCAATCTTGTTGGAAAGAAGCCAGTCCTAAGCTTCAATGGATTTTCAGTCAGCCAAGCATCCCCTCATGCTGGGGGCAGAGTCAAAATGGTGGCTACCAGACTCTTTCCAACTTGGACTGGCTCAAACCCTAGCTGTTTCTAGAATTATACTTTAGCCAGCTGAGTTCACTAATCAATAGCTCAAGTCGGTGGACAATTGTCTCTTCCTCCACCATTCATGGGAAATGCAACTTCTAACTCCAGCCATGGAATATTTCCTTAGTCAGCTTGCACAGCTAGAGCAGGATGGGCATTGGCCTCTTCACATGGCTTGCAGTTTCCCAGAGAGGTGTTGCAGTTCCCCCCAGCTTCCTCTCTGCTAGAGTTGGGACTGGGGTTTAGGTTAGAGCTACAATTCGATATGGGTGGGAAGAAGCCAGTCCCTACCAGCACTATGATTTTCAATCAGCCCCACTTCCCCTCATGCCAGGGTGTAGTCAAAATAGCAGCTGCTGACCTCCTTCTAACCTGGACAGGCTCAAAGTTTAGGATTATACTTTAGCCTGCCAAATTTACTAATCAGTAGCTGAAGTCAGTGCCACACAGTGTCCTCCTCCCCTGTTTTTTGGGAAATGGAGCTTCCAACTCCAGCCACAGAATAGCTCCTGAGGCAGGTTGCACCATGAGCACTGACCTCCGTGGCATGGAGGGCTCTACTCATGAATCCTTTCTGCAGATGAGTGGTCTCCTCCTTCCATACTTTCAAGGATGTTGCAGGATACTCTTCTGGTCTCCTGGGTACCCCAAACAGGTGCTTTAGATAACTCTGAGTAATTAGAAACTGCCTTGTAGCATGAACTGACTCCAGGAGCTCCTTATTCTACAGACATCTTGGTTTCTCCCCCTTTATTTAATCTTAATGGTGAATTTTATTAGAAATAATTTTAGGTTTTCATGAAGTTCACTGTATTATTTTTCTATTATGTTAACTACCTTTAGAGTCATCTTGAGAAAATTTCAATTTTCCCCCATTTCTCCTATGTTATATTCTAGAAGTTTATAGTATTATGTTTAAGTCTATATCACAATGTGGTTGAGTTTACTCATACTCATTCTTGAGAGTCAATAGAGTGTGCATATTTACCCACTTCTGCGCTCAGAGACCTCATGTTGATAGCTTCAGATTTTCCATGGTGAGGATATTTACAATGTAGAAATTATCAAATGATGCAAATCAGTATTTCCTTTTTTCTTTTCTTTGTTTGTTTGCTATTATTTCTTGAAAAGCAGGATCACCTTTACATAATTGGTTTTAGAAGGGATTCATATCTTAAAATTGTATTTTGTTTATGGTCCTATGGTCAAGATAGAGATGTTAATCTGTCTCCCCACCATTACTATCCAGTTGTTCTTACACAGTTTGTTGATAATGAATGTTTTCTCACTACATTTCTTTGGAGACCTGGTGGAGAATAAATTTAACCTAAAAAATTAGGTACATCTTGAATTTTAATCAGCTATTTTTATTTATTTGTATTCCTTTAGGAGCATCACAATCTCTTGAATACTGTATATAAACATTGAAGTAATCACATCTTGGCCTCTGATCAAGTGTAAATATTGACGTAAGGTGATGGAAATCCTATGATATTCTTTGTTTTTCAATATTGTTTTCCCTATTTCAGTCTTTGAAATTTGGGGAAGTTTACTTCTTAACAATATTGATTCTTCCATTCCATGAGCTTTGTATTCATCTTTACACATTGTTATTATTTTAATCACTCCACAAAGTTTTGTTATTTTCAGTGGAGAGGGATGCATGTCTTTGGATAGATTGATTTCTATGCTTTTCATGTGATCAAATTAATTTTAATCCAAATGTTTCTTAATTTTATTATTTGTCTATTGCTAGTGTATGGCACTACAATTTAGTTTTGCATATTCATAGTGTGTCCTATGACCTTGCTAAATTCACTTATTAGTCCCAATCTGTAATCTTTATCATACTTGGGATTTTCTATGGAAATAATCTGGTCATGTTTTAATAGTGATATTTTTTATTTCTTCCTTTTCAATATGTATGCAGTGATTTCTTTTGCTTGCCAAACTGCAATGACTAGGTCCTCTACTACAATATTGAATTTAATAGTAAGAGTGGATATCCTTGCATTTTTCTGGTCTTGAGGCAAAATACTCAGTATTTTGTCATTGTGTATGCCATTATTGTAGGATTTTCATAGAAATTCTGGCAGAAAGACTCTAGAGGGGCTCCATCACACTTGCATGCCAAGACTTACATTCTTCTGCCATTCCCTCTCCTTGAGTATGGACAGAAATGAATAGAATGCATGTTGTTTCAAGTCACCAAGTTTGTGGTCATTTTTTACAGCAATAACAGTAATCTAATATACATGGAGAGCTTCTTTTTAGTTCCACACCTAACATTTTTTAAAAATCCAGACACTCTATTATCTGTAATCTCAAGACATTTTTGGCCCTCCTTGAGAACCACACAGCTCTCCTCAGAAAGCCTCATTATGTAAGTTATAAATATTCTCATGCCTCATTGGTATGTTCATGGCATTATCTGTCTCAACATCTGAACTAAATTTGGATAGTATGAGTTCTACCCAAATTCAGCAGAGTGACTGCACCAAGAAGAATGAGTTCAAGTGCAGCAGGACCAAGAGTCTGCTGAGTATCATGGAAAAGTATTCCAAGGCCTGAAACTGGGAATTTCATCCCCTAAGATTTCAGAATTGCTATGGACCAGTGTCTTCTTTATACCTCCCTTTATATATATATATATATAATTGTTGGGTGTTTAATGAAAATTTCCTAAACCAGACAGTTCTCCCAAATCTGAAATAGTTATGCTGATAAATCTTTTGAATGGGGTGGTATTTAGATCTGTGGACACCTCCCTTTTTAACATGCATTGCTAGAATACTCTATTTTTCTTGCTTATTCTGATGAAAAATATAACATTGGAGGCCAATGTGACAAGGAACTGAGGGAGGTCTTTAGGAACTAAGGGTAGACTCCAACCAATATCCAGCAAGAAAGAAGTGGTCCTCATCCTTCAACCGTCTCCCCAGCCACATATTCAGTTGATGAGCCAGCCCCAGCTGAAACTTTGATTGCAGCATTGTGGAGAACCCACTAAACCTCTGCTAAAAGTACTGTTCCACAAGTAACAAATAGATACTGTTTTTTTCTTTTTTCTTTTTTCTTTTTTAGAGAAGTTTTAGATTTACAGAAAAATTACACCAAAAAATATAGGCAATTCCCATTAACTCCCCATACACACATATTTACCCCTATTATTAACATCTTAGATTAGTGTGGTACATTTGTTACAATTGATGAACCAGTACTGAAGCATTGCTAGTAAACAACATCTGTCGTTTCTATTATGGTTTATTGTTTGTGCTGTACAATTTTATCTGCTTTGTCAAATATGTAATGTCATGTATCTGTCATTACAGTATCATACAGAACAACTTCACTGCCCTCAAAATGCCCTATGTTTCACTTATTCCTCCCTCACCCTCCCTTGTGAAACTCCAGCAACTACTATTTACAGCAATGTTACAAGTTTTTCTGTTAACTTAGCACAAGATAACTACACTAACAATAAATCTCACTGATACATAGTTACACTCTCTTATATTTGTTCATTCCTCAATATTGAGAGATTTGGGATGATATCCACTTTGACTCCTTCAGACTGAGAAAGGACTTAGATATTATGGAGTAGATGGAGTGACTTGTTTTGCTTGCTTTTTGGGATGGGACTTATCCATCATCATAATTTTCCTGGTTCTCCAGGGCAAGTCTGAATAACTAGAGATTAGATGTTGGGTGCAATTTTGCTAGGATTTAGGGTTCAACCAGCATATGAACAATCCAAAGACTTAAATCTCTGAGAGATATATTGAATGGGTTTATTGGGAATTACAGTTTTAACCAAAAGGAATGGAAGAATCATGAGTTGGGGAATTGTAAATAATTATAACTACGTTACATTTAAGACAGAGATTATCATCTATTCCTTAATAGGGCCCGCTGAGGGGGTGTTGATTTCATGAGGCTGTGTGCCTTGCCTATGGTGTCCACATGTCTCTAGAGCCCTTGGGATCACTTTTGTTTGAGGCTTTGTTTACTGTGGCAATTATTGAAACCTCCAGAATAATCTTTTGACTAACTTTGAAATTTATTCCCCATAAAAAATATTAAAAAAAAAATTAATGTTTACCCCTTTTGTTCAAGGTTGCTTTACAAATGCATCATTTGTCATCACTTGGCAATAACACTCAGTTCCAGGGAGGTCATTCTGAGGAGTCATATCCCACATTTGGGGGAAAGCAAAAAGTTCACCTGCTGAGTTTGGCTTAGAGAGAGGCCATATTTGAGTAACCAGGAGGTTTGTTAGTGGTAACCATTAGGCATCAGGTATAATTAGGCTAAGTTTCATTTTTACAGGAATAAGTTTTATAAGTACAAGAATTAAGATAAAGGGCTTAATATGTTGCCCTATTTTCTTTTCTTATGCACAGCCCATATATGCCAGAAATTTTCTTGATTTTTTTGAGAAAGTAGCAGAACTTCCACTGGAAGGCAGCCTAATATTTTGTTGTCTTCTCTGTGGCCCTCAGTCTATTGAGAAAACATACCTATGACAATACAAACACATTCATATCCCATGGAAGCATGCTTTAGATGCATTTTCCCCACTACATCATACCACTATTAAAACCCTGTACCAGTAACATACCTTTGTTTAAATCCTGAAAGAATATTCTTATATTGTATTCTTTTTTTTCTTTTCTGTCTCTTTTTTTATATATATTTTTAAAGATGCTTAGATTATATAAATGTTACACAAAAATTGCAGGGATTTCCATGTTTGACACTTCCCACACCTTCCATAACATCCCACATAAACATCTTTCATTAGTGTGGCATTATCACCTGCAATGGATATACACATCCTGGGGCTTTGCCACTAAGCACGGACCATAGTTCACATTGTAGACCACACTCTCTCCCACACAGTTCTGCATGTTCTATGCTGAGGTAAAGTGGCCTATATCTGTCATTGTAAAGTCACTCAGGATAATTCCCAAGTCCTGAAAAAGCACCTGTATCACAACTGCTTTTCCCTTCCCTGCCCCAACAGTGTCCAGTGGCCACTAGCTCACCCTCACTGTTGTAATTTCTTCCATTGCTTGAATCACATTATGTCTACAACAGAATACCATTAAGTCCACTCTAGCCCATAGTTCTTCCCCCAGTCCTGAGGAGACTGGGATCGTGATGTCCACTCCGCCTCCAAGTGACAGGGGGCTTATATCCCACGGATGTGGTGGATAGGATTATCCTGCCTGCAGCTGTAGGCTCTCTCTATTCCCTGGGATGGCCATTGTCCATCATCATCTCCTCACCAGGTGACTTGGATGAGTCCATTGAGCTGTAGAGTAGTGGTTGCAGCCCCACTGAGATTCTAGGCACAGCTGACATATGGGCAGGCCAGAGGCTCCAGCCTCTAGAAGTACACCTACAAACTCCAACATCACATATAGGTTTGAATAGAAGAGACTGATGGACCCCCTTATATAGGACCTGGGTGTCTCCAGAGCTCTCGGGAGCCCCTCTGTGTGGGACGATATCCACTTTGGTGTTCTATGAAATCCTACTGAGGTGTGTGTAAGCATTACCTCTGAGATGATCTCCGGACTCTCTTTGAAGTCTCTTACCACAGGAACTCATTTGTCTTTACATTTTCCCTCTTTTATTCAAGGTCTTTTTCCAGTTGTATTGCCAGTTGGCACTTTATTTTAATCCCTTGTTGCGAGAGAGGCTCATCCTCGGGAGACATGTCCCATGCTGAGGGGCAGGCAATGCATTGAAATACTGAGTTTGGCTTAGAGAGAGACCACATTTGAGCAACAAGGAGGCTCTCAGGTGGCAACCCTTAGGCACCCCATAGCAGCAGGCTAAGTTTCAATTACAAGAGCAAAGACTTGTAAGGCTAGTCATCAATAAAAAGAACCCATCAGTGGACCCTCCTCCTTTGCCAGACACTGCCCCTGCCTTTGGGGGACTGTTTCTGCTCCCTTGGAGAATGTGGCAGAGCTCTCAAGACTGGGAATTCAGTCTTCCCTTATTTATTGAGTGATTGTTTCCCCACCGTGACCATGCCCCATCCCTTGATCATTTGAACAATTATATATATCTTTCATATATATTCAGTTGAACTTCATCCCATGAAACCCCCATCCCAGACACCCCTCCATCAATGATCCTCTCCTTCCCCTTCTGTAACCCTTTGTGATCCAAACACTTTATATTGTAATCTTAACCCCAATCTTTGGCCACCCCAGAGTTCACTCTTTTATACAGTCCCCTGTTTTATCTTGTAGCTTTCCTCCTAGCATCATGGATGGCCCAAATTTCCTTTTTCAGTTACATTCACACTCCCACTTCAGCATACTCATATTACTGTGCCACCATCACTTCTGCCCATTTAAAACCATTACAACCAACCTAATTATAAATTCTGAACAGATTATATATCAGCTATCCAATCTCTACTCCACTTCTATATCCTAGCAACCTATCTTCCAGACAGTACTTCCATGAGTCTGCTCATTATCCTTCATTCATATCAGTGGATCATGCAAAATCTGTCCTTTTGTGTCTGGCATATTTCACTCAACCTAAGATCCTTGAGGTTCATCCATGTTGTTGCATAGTGTAAAATACTGCATTATTTCTTACAGCTGAATATATTCATCACTCAGATGGATCAGATGGATATACCACATTTTGTTTATCAATTCATCTGTTGATGGACACCTGGGTTGCTTCCATCTTTTAGCAATTGAGAATAATGCTGCTTTTAACATTGATGTACATATATGTTAGTGTCCCTGCTGTCAATTCTTCTGGGTATATAGTGAGAAGTGGGATTACTGGACCATATTGCTGGTCCATATTGCTGGACCATATGGCTATTCTATACTTAGCTTCCTGAGGAACTGTTAAACTGTCTTTCACAGTGGCTGCATCATTGTGTATATTCACCAGGAATGAATGAATGTTCCTATTTTTCCACATCCTCTTCAGTTGTAGTTTTCTGTTTTTTAACAGCATCAAGTCTAGTAGGTTTGCAATTGATATCTCATTATAGCTTTGATTTACCTTTCCCTGACAGCTGGTGATGTTGAGCATCTTTTTATGGGCTTCTTAGCCATCTGTATTTTTTTCTTTGCAAGAATATCCATTCAATTCTCTTGCCCATTTTTAAATGGGTTATTTACCTTTTTATTATTGAATTATAGAATTTTTTTACATATATACTGGATATTAGACCCATTTTGGATATATGGTTTCCAAATATTTTCTCCATTGAGTAAGCTGCCTTTTCACTTTCTTGAAAAACTTCTTTGAAGTAGAAATGTTTATATTTTTGTGTTTTGTGTGTGTGTGTGTGTGTGTGTGTTTGTTTTTGTTTTTGTTTTTGTTTTTTTTGAGGAGGTCCAATTTATCTAATTTTTCTTTCATTGCTCATTCTTGGTGTAAAATTCATGAAACCATTGTCAACCACAAAGTCACATAGATGCTTCCCTACATTATTTTCTAATAGTTTTATGGTCCTGGCATTTATTTAAGGTCTTTGATCCATCTTGAGTTAATTTGTGTATAGGACATGGGATATGCATCCACTTTCATTCTTTTAGATATGGATAGACAGTTCTTCCAGCACCATTTTTTAAAGAGAATATTCTGTCCCAGTTTAGTGGACTTGGCAGCCTTGTTGAATATCAGTTGGCTGTAGATATACAGGTATATTTCTTAATTCTCATTTCAGTTCCATTGTTCAATATGTCTATCCTTGTGCCAATACCATGCCATTTTGACTATTGTAGCTTTGTGGTAAGCTTTAAAGTCAGGTAGTTTAAGTCCTCCAACTTCATTTTTCTTTTTCAAAATGTTTTTGGCTATTTGGGGTCCCTTATCCTTCCAAATATATTTAATGATTGGCTTTTCCATTTCTGTAAAAATGCTGTTGGGATTTTTTTGTGTGCTTGTGTTGAATCTATAAATCAATTTAGATAGAATTGACGTCTTAATGACGTTTAGTCTTTCAGTTCATGAACTTGAAATATCCTTCCAATTACTTAGGATTTCTTTGATTATTTTTAGCAATGTTGTGTAATGTTCTGTGTACAACTTCTTTAAATCTTTAGTTAGTTAAGTTTATTCCTATATATTTGATTCTTTTAACTGCTATTGTTAATGGAATTCTATTACTGATTTCTTCCTCAGATGACTCATTATTAATTTAAAGAAACACTACTTATTTTTGCTTGTTGGTCTTATATTCTGTCACTTTACTGAACTTGTTTATCAGCTCCAGTAGCTTTGTTGTAGATTTTTCAGGACTTCATATATATAAAACATCATTATATATATATATTCCATATATATAGCATCATCAAATAGTGAAAAAAATTACACACACACACACACACACACACACACATATATATATATATAATCATCAAATAGTGAAAGTTTTACTTCTATCTTTCCAATTCAGATACCTTTTATTTCTTTTTCTTGCCTAAATGCTCTGGCAAGATCTTCTATCCCAATGTTGGCAAATATTGGTGACATTGGGCATAATTTTCATTTTCCAGATGTTAGAGGGAAAGCCTGTAGCTTTTCCTCATTAAGTGTGATGTTAGCTCTGGGTTGTTCATATATGCCCTTATCATATTGAGGAAATTTCCTTCTATTCCTATCTTTGAAGAGTTTTTAACAAGAAAGGATGTTGAATTTTGTTGATTGCCTTTTTCTGCATTTATAGATATGATCATGCAATTTTTCTCCTTCTGTTAATGTGGGGTATTACGTTAACTGATTTTATGTTGAACCATCCTTGCATACCTGAGATAAAACTCAATTAACCATGGTATATAATTAATTTGATATTTTTTTGGATTCAATTTGCAAGAATTTTGATAAGAATTTTTACATCTAAGTTCATTAGAAAGATTCATTCAATAGAGAGATTCTTTTCCTGTGTCCTGTTTATATGGCTTTGGTTTTAGGGTGATGCTGGTATCATTGAATGAGTTAGGTAAGATTCCCTCCTCTTCAGTTTTTTGAAGGAGTTTGAACAGGGATGGTGCTCATTTTTTTTGTAATGATTGGTGGAATTCACCTTTGAAGCCATCGGGTCCTGGGCATTTCATGATTGGGACAGTTTTGATGTTTGATTCAATCTCACTACTTATGATTGTTCTGTTGAGGTCTTCTAGTTCTTCATTCATCAGTGCAGGTTACCTGTGTGTTTCTATAAATTTGTTCAATTCATCTAACTTGTATAACTCATTGGCATAAAGTGTTTCATAGTATCCTCTTATAATACTTTTTATATGTGTAAGGTGAATGGTGATGTCCCATCCCTCATTTCTGATTTTATTTATTTGCATCTCCTCTCTTATATTCTTTGTTAGTTTAGCTAAGGAATTTTCAAATTTATTAATCTTAAAAAAAAAAAAAACAGCTTTAGATTCTGTTAGTTCTCTCTATTTTTTTTTAATTCTCAATTTCATTCAATTATGCTCTGTTCTTTGTTATTTCTTTCCTTATGTTTGCTTTGGGATTAATTTGTTGTCCTTTTCCTAGTTCCTGCAGATGTGCAGTTATGTATTTTACTTTACTTCTTTCTTCTTTTCAAATGTAGGGATTCATGGTATAAACATCCCTCTCAGCCCTGATTTAGTTGCATCCCATAAGTTTTGATATATTGTGTTCTCTTTTTCATTCATTTCAATATATTTACTTATTCTCTTCCAATTTCCTCCTTGATCCACTGATTGTTTAAGAAGTTGTTTAACTTCATATATTTGTGAATTTTCCTGTTTTTTTTTTTTTTTGCCCATTATTGACTTCCACCTTCATTCTGTTGATGTCAGAGAAAGTGCTTTGCATAATTTCAATTTTTCCAAATTTGTTGAGACTCTGTCTATGACCTAACATATCATCCACCTTGGAGAATAATCCATGAGTGCATGAGAAGAGTATTCATCCTGCTGTATTGTGGTGCAGTGTTCTTTATAGTCCATTGGTCTAGTTCCTCTAAGATCTCTTTTCTTTACTGGCCATCTCTCAAGATGTTCTGTCTATTGCTGAGAGTGGTATTTCAAATTCCCCCACTATGAGTGTAGGGACATCTATTTCTCCCTTTAATACTGCCAGAATTTGTCTCATGTATTTTGGGGCACCCTGGTTAGGTGTATAAATATTTATGATTGTTTTTCTTTTTGGTAGATTTTCCCTTTTAGTAATAAAATGTGCTTTTATTTGTCTCTTACAACAGTTTTGCATTTAAAGTCTATTTTGTCTGATATGAGTATAGTGACCTGTTTTAGGCAGCCAAAAAGGGTGCTAATGAAAAATACCAGAAATCTGTTGGTCTTTATAAAGCGTATTTATTAGGGGTATAAGCTTACAGTTACCAGGCCATAAAGCATAAATATCTTCCCTCACCGAAGTCTGTTACCCTGTGTCGGAGCGAGACAGCTGCCGACATTTGCCAGGGTTCAGGCTTCTTGGTTTCCTCTCTTCCTGGAGCTCCATTTCTCTCTGGGCTCAGCACCTCTGTTTCCTCCACAGGTCAGCTGTAGACTATGAGGTTCTCTAGGCTTTGCCTTTCTCCACAAGGCCAGCTGTGAACTGTTAGGCAAATGTCTTGTCTCTTTTCCTGAAGTCTTCTCTCCTTTCTCATGATGAAGCTACTCTGTATGCTTACTTCCCCAGGCTCCAGCATTAAAACTCTGCATCAGAACTCCAACATCAAAACTCCAACCAACTCCTCTGTTCTACCATGTAGTTTTATCTCTAAGTCCCTGCCCACCAAGGGTCAAGAACTCTATGTCCTACTGACATGGTTTAATCAAAGCCCTAATCATCATTTAATGTCACCCAGAGGAACAGACCAGTTTACAAGCATAATCCAATATCTATTTTTGGAATTCATAACTGTATCAAACTGCCACATGACCCCATTTTGATTACTGTTTGCATGAAATATAATTTTCCAACTTTTACTTGCAATCTATTTGTGCCTAAGGTGAGTCTCCTGTAGATGGCATATAGATTTGTCATATTTTTTTTTTAATTCATTCTGTCAGTCTGTGTCTCTTAATTGGGCATTTTATTCCATTAACATTCAATGTTACTTTAAGGGCAGTACTTACTTCAGCCATTTTTTTCTCCATCCTTGTATGTTATATTTTAATTTTGTTTCTCTTTTTACATTTTAGATACCCTAACTTATAGTCTTCTTTTATATACTCTCTTTCAAACTTTTCTCTCCTGCCTTTTCATTTTAACTGACAGAACTCCCTTTAGTATTTCCTGAAACAAATTATCTCAATTTTTGTTTATCTGTGTATATTTTGATCTCTCTTTCACCTTTGAAGGACGATTTTTCTGGATATAGCTTTCCTGGTTGGTAGTTTTTTTTTTTTTTTTTTCCTTTTCTTTCAGGGCCTTAATTATGACATATTACTGCTCCTTGCCCCCACAGTTTCAGAGAGAAATCAGCACTTAATCTTATTAAGCAACCATTACATGTGATGAATCTCTCTTCTCTTGCCACTTTCAGGATTCTCTCTTTGTCATTGTCATTTAACAATCTGATTTTATGTCTTAGAGTAGATCTGCTAGGAATTATTCTATTTGGAGTACATTGCACTTCCTGGACATATACATCCATGTCCTTCATAAGAGTAGGGAATTTTCCATTCATTACTGCCTCAAATGCTCCTTCTGCGCCTTTTCCTTTCTCTTCTGCCTCTGGGACACCCAAAATATGTATGTTTCTATGTTTTGTGTTGTCATTCAGTTCCTTGATTCCCTGCTGATATTTTCCATTTTTTGTCTATCTGTTTTACTATCTGTGTGTTTTCATATGTCTTATCTTCCACTTTGATAATTTGTTCCTCTCCCTGCTCAAATCTGCTCTTTTTTGACTCTAGAGTATTTTTAATTTCTTCCATTGTGCCCTTCATTACCATAAGATCTGCATTTTTATATATGTTTGCAATTTCTTCTGTATGTTTATCCAGTGTCTTTTATTTTATTATTTTTAGAAGGTACCAGAGTTTGAGCTCAGGACCTCATACATGGGAAGCAGGTGCTCAAACCATTTAGCTATTTCCGTTTCCTCTGTTCCCAGTGTCTTTTTAATATCCTTTATCTCCTCCCTCATCTCACTGAATTGATATAAGATATTTGTTTGGACGTCTTTAGTTAGTTGTTCTTCCATCTACATTTTAGTTTGTTGATTTGACTGGGCCATATCTGCCTGTTTCTTAATATGTATTGTAATTTTTTGCTGATGTCCAGGTGTCTGTTTATCTTGATGGGCTTATTCTGTCTTGTCTAGGATTTTGTTTTTATTTGGCTTGGACTTAGGTACCAGGGCTGGGGATTGAACCTGGGACCTCATATGTGGGAAGCTGGTGCTTAACCACTGAGACTTGTTGGATCCCAAAGGGTCTTCTTTGACCCTTGGTTCCTCTTAGTCTAAATCTTTGGAATTGCCTGTGTTTAACTGAAAAAAAAGAAAAGAAAAGAAAATGAGACACAAAGAAAGAAAATTATATATGTATATATACGTAAAAAGGAAAGAAAAACAATTTAAAAACTAACAAAATATAATAATAAAATCAAAGCAAAAATAAAAGACAATGAAAAAGGGGAAAAAGGGAAAAAGAAGAATGAAAAAGGAAAAAAGGAAGACAAGAGAAGTAAAAATAACAACAACAACAAAAGTTTGGCATCCCACCCAGGTCACAGGCTTTCAGGTAGGCACTTCCCCTGTTGCTGCCTGTGCCTGCCAATCAATCCCCTGTGGCCTGCTTTCTCTGGGTGTCCAGATGAGGAGGGAGAGAAGGAGGAAGGAAGGAAGGAAGGAAGGAAGGAAGGAAGGAAGGAAGGAAGGAAGGAAGGAAGGAAGGAAGGAAGGAAATAAAAAACAACAACTGGGTCTCCCTCTCAGGTCACCTGCAACTGACTGGGACCTTCCTTGTTGGTTGACCATGTCTGCAAATCAATCACCCCACTGCCCACCACTCTGCAGATACCCAGGTGAGGAAAGGGAGAGAAAAGGGGGAAAATACTACTAAACAGGCCTCCCTCTCAACCCTCTGGTGACTTGCTAAGTCCCCTTTCACTGCCCTGATTTTCTTCTTTCTGGTTGCTGTTCTGGTGATTCTCTGGGCAGTACTGCACTGCCCTGAGTGCTCCAGCACCCTCCACTTGTTTGGTATCCAGCTAGGGCCCCTTCCTCAGCCACCTCACTCCACAAGTCCCATCTGCCTTTTTGCCTGTTGCCCACCACTCTCTCAGTGCCCAGATGGGTCCCCCTCTCCAATGACCTTCTCTGATCAACCCCATAGCACCATGGCTAATTCTATCAGTCACAAGCCTGCCTGATTTCCCACAGTTTCTGGAGGAAGAGTGCAGCCTGCCCTTGCTCTACTCTTTTATCTTGGGTCTCTCCTAGATTTTTTTTTCTTTGTTAGGAAGAACTAGGGATTAAACATGGGGCCTTGTACATGGGAAGCATCCTCTCAACCACTGAGCTGCACTAACTCCTAGATACTGTCTTAATCTGCTACAATTTTTGGTAATTTGCTATGCAGTATTAAATTAACAAACACAGATTCCATGTATCAGGCTGTGAAAGTTTCCTTCTTTTTGTAATTTCTTAAAGCATTCTATTTTTTAATGAATTTTAAATTGCTCAAGTCTTTTTACACATCTTTTCAGATGATCATGTGACATTACTACTTTAATTTTAATATGGTTAATAATTGGTTGCATTTCAAATTTTAATCAACATTTAATTTCTGGTAAATATCTCTCTTGCTTATATTATCTTTTTTATATAGCACTGAGTTATATGTTCTAATACATTGTTACGGATTTTTATATGTATGTGTATAAGGGATATTAGTTGGCAATATTTTTTTGTAAGGTCATTTTCAGGATTTTTAAAAATTTATTTTGGTCATAAAAGTAGGAAAGGAATCTATATTTCTCTATTCTCTGAAAAATCTGCATAATTTGAAATTATTTCTTGCTTAAAATATTTGGAATTCACTAGTGAAGCTCTTTGTAACTGGTGATATTTTTCTAAGAAAGTTTTTATAATGTATTTCTTCTAAATAGATGAAAACAGTTTCACAATTTTAATTAAATCCTACCTTTGCAAAGATGTTGTCCTTTCAGCATTATTTTCTAATGAAATTATTATTTTCTGATGAAAAATCAGCTTATATTTATGTGTTTTTTTCTGGGTGATTTTTCTATTTTTCAAATTTTGTTTTGTTTTGTTTTATGCCTAAGAGTGACTCACATTGCATTCATTATACTTTGTGTTCACTGATATTCTTAAACCTGAGTATATATCTATTTTATCAGTTTTGATCTCAGATATTATCTCTTCTAATAATTCTTTTGGCTCATTTTGCTCTGCTTTAGGGTTGAAATTATGCATGCATTATGCCATTTTACATTGTGCCACAAAATACCCAGTCTTGAATATAAAATATTTTTATACATATTTGTTATTGTTATTATCATCATTATTTTTCCTTTGCTTAAGACTGGATAAGTTGAATACAAGTGCACAAGTTTACTGATTTTTCTTCATCTGAGTCTAGCAGGATATTAAGACTATTCAATGAAATTTTCATTTTGAGTATCATAGTTTTCAGTTCTAGAATTTCCTAGTAGATCTTCCTTGTGGTTTCCAATTGTCTGCTAAAAATTTCCTATTTATTTATGGTGCTATCCAGCTTTTCCTTAGTGTTAAAACACATTTATTAGACTTGTTTTATTTCATTGTCTGATAATCATAATATATGAGTTATCTGTGTTTTAATTGTAATGAATTTACCCTTGATTAAGGATCATGTTTTTCTCCTACATGTGTCTCTGTTTTTGTTTTTGTTTTTTTATGCTGGGCATTTGTGTAAAAGAACAGGATACACTCAAGTAGATAACATTTTCTCCTGCTATATAAGATCATGTTCTAGGTTTTGTTGCAATTTTAATTACATTCCTTTTATGACTGGTTCCAAATATATGTATTATTACACGTAGTAAATGATAGATATTTCCTGCCTAGGTGCTTGATTTAGTAATAACTGAATATCTTTTATGTTTTTGAGTTGATTTAAAATAGCTTTACTCAACTTCTCTTCCCCCCCCCCTAAGAATTTTTGGACTGAATATTCTGGCTTACCATATTTCCAAAAGAATATCTCCTCTTACAGGATGTTTTCTACTTACTGGAATCTCTATTTTTTTTTTCTTGTTTTAACAGTTACTTCTGGACTGATTTATGGGGAAATTACCTTTAGCATTTGCTAGTGTGATACTTGTCTAAAACACGAGCTCAATTTTAATTCCATTGTGTTTTCATTGGTCAGTCATAAAGTGAATTCAACTAACTGGTGTTAGTGTAAGATACAAAAGTCAAACCTCTTTGTTTGAAGATGGTTTACCTGGGCCAGGGTATCAAGTGCAGAGAGAAGTATGTTATCATTCTACCAAAATAACAGAGCTGTGGCCTAAAATATAATATGCAAATATGAAAAACATATATACAGAGAGGGAAACAGAATATTGCCCAGCCTAATGAGAGAGTCCAATTAACACCAATTATCTCTAAGAACATGAAAGTTAGATAATTCAGGGTTTAGAGACTTGCTTAGGTGATTAGTTGCACTTGTGTATAGAGTTTATAAGGCTCTGTGACAAACGGAAAGCATTTAGAGCACTCATCCTCATGCAGACCCACTTGACAAAGAAACTCAGGGAATGTCTGATTCTTAAGGCCACTTCTACCTGCATTCTGAATATTTGGATTATACTAGCATATATTAATCTGTTGACATCATATACCACATTAGCTGTAAGCTCTAAGCCAAATACCCTTAATATAAATCCCTCTGACCCTTCTTTTCCACTATATCCCCTGCTTTCTGATAGTCCATCTGCTATTAAATTCATTCAATAAGTCACTCATCTAGATATTATAGTTTTCAATTTTTTAATGTACATTTGATTCTTTATGGATTCCAAGAACCTGGTGAAATTTTCCACCCTTATATGATTGTCCAACTTAGTTCTTGATCATCTTCTTTTACATATTATAATTTCTTTAAAGTCAATTTTTTTCAACAGCATTTGCTGTTATCAAACATGCATTTGCTTCTAGCATTATTTCCTTTGTTTTTGGTATCTTGCTTTCCACCATATTTAGTATTTTGTTTATTTATTATTTTGTAAATATTAACTGTAAAGAAAGAGTTTCTAGATGATTTTCCCACTGAAGAAGGTTCAATCCTCCCTTTAATGGTGTGAGGCTGATAAACTCAACCCAGTCAGAAACTGATATTGGTTGGCTTTCCCTTGTTGTTTCAGAAACATGCAGTATACTTTCAGATCACTTTTACTTCTAGAGCATGGCCATCCAGGGACTTCATTTAATAAGTTGGGCTTTCTCTGTCTCTGAAGCATGAAAAGAATGCACGAAGTTTTACTCCTTGTTTTAGAATTTTTTGACTCAGATTTTTAACCCCATGCAACTTTGGAATTTGGCAAATATTTTGAAAAAACAAAAAAAGAGTGATCACTGTGTGTTTAAGGCCCCACAAAGTCTCCAGTGTTTGTATACTAATTCTGTGCAACTGACAAAACTTAGGCTAATTTTCCATCCACAACTGCAGCCATATTCTATTCTTAGCCTCTACATGTGCTTAGATACGCAAGTATTATCAAGGAAATGTGGTTATATGTGGTTAGTGTCAAATCAACTTTTCTTCCAGAGGTTCTGCTCCTCTCTTTTATTCTCAGAACAAAACCCATAATGTCTTTCTATTCTGGACATAGGGAAATTGAGTTAATTCTAATTTGTCCTTCCTGCTTATTTAGTGCTTTTAGATTATTGCATGTGAAGCTTTAGAGTTCAGAAAATATACTGAGAAGTAAATCTGCCATTTGTTTGAGGTTCATTGTATCTCCAGTTTTTAGAATTCCAGCACCAAGTGACCTCACAAAATTCTGGAAAAGCCTATACACTCAGCCTTTCACTCACACTCAAAACTGGTCAATGCCTCTAGAGCCATCTACAGGTCTTCTTCACACCTCTAAATAGTTTTACTCTCTATTGGATTATATTCAGTTTAATCCATATTTTTTATATGTGCGATGTGAGAACAGAATTCTCTGATATCACAAATATAACCAGTTTTTTTAAAGATTTACTTTATTTATTACTCCCCACCCCCTCATTGTTTGCATTTCTTTTCTGTTCATCTTCCTGGTTTCTTTAGGAGGCACTGGGATCGAAACCCGGGTCCTCCCATAAGGGAGGGAGGTGCCTAATCTCTGGAGCCACCTCCATCCTCTGCTTTGCTGTATCTTTCATTATGTTATTCTTCTTGTGTCTCTTTTTGTGTCATCTTGTTGCATCAACTTGCTGCCCCTGTCCATCATGTCAGCTCTCTGTCTTGCTTGTCCTCATTAGGAGGCACCTGGAACCTCTGCTCTCTACTTTGTTGTGTTTTTCATTATGATTTTCTTATATGTCTCTTATTGCATCAGCTTGCCATGCCTGCTCATCATGTCAGCTTCCTGTCTTCTTTAGAAGGCACTGAGAACTGAATCCGGGACCTCCCATGTGGTAGGGGGAGCTCAATCGCTTGAGTCACATCTGCTTCCCCTAGTTTGTTTTTTAAAAGCTAATTTTACTTCTTATCTTAGTGAGAACATTTCTTCACAAAGCCTTGGCAGTATCTCAAAGCAGGGAAAGCAAGGTTGGAATTTATTAAGGATGGGAAGTTTGGTTAAAGGTGGCTCCTTCAAAGCAAAGGATTAGCAATACTAGCAAGGCAATGATTTTGAGCAAGGGATTTAAAGGAGCTTAGCATGTATTTTGTGTATTGAGGCTTTCCACACAAGGGAAATACCTAATCAGTTGCTGGCAAAGCCAAAGCTGTTCCTGTCAGGTTGCTGGTATCAGGAAATATAAAAGCAGATGTAGCATAGTAATATCATCTAAAGGGTCTTCTTTACAAACTTAAACCTAAAAGTAAAACAGACACACTTACTCTTTTCCTTCAAATATGTTGTTAAAAAGTTAAGTCTCAACTATATTCCCAACAAATATACTTTTCTAGAATGCTTGGTTTCCATGTAGCTTAATGATATAAGATAGATGTCCTTTATTCTTCCCTTCCTTATGTCTCTCAGTTTTTGTTGCTGGTATTACATGAACATACTTAGATCCAAGGGCATAAGGAAGTATATTACTATTTTCTACAATACAGTCAGAATATGTATTAACCATTCTGATGGCAAACTCAAGAAGTAATTATCTACCCTGCCCATCTGCCAAGAAAACAAAGGAAGAAATCATTAAGAATCTCAGACAACACACCCATACAAAATTGTAAAGAGATAATGGAAATGATTGAAGTGAGGGAATTTTTTATTACAAGTAAAATAAATTTGCAGTCAGAAACTGGTTCACTCTTGAAGCTATTTAATATTCAATGGTGTGAGAGAGGAACTGAGAATTCCTATCATTCTCAATGTCCCAACTGTTGCATTTGGAAAAAAGTTGGTTGTTAGGAAAGTGATAACTAACAAAGGTAAAATAACATTTTAAAATATTAATCACTCTAACGTATGTGAACTGATTTAACTTTACTTTTTATTTTGCAGAGAAGAGCAAATGAGAGCTGTGTTCTTCAAACACTATGATTATTTTGGTAAACAATAGAGTCCCCCACCCTTCTAAAAAATCAATGGGTGGATAGTAATAAACTATTTTATCACTAAATTAGATGATGTAAACAAAAATCTAAAGCAATCATCACTTTCAATGATGAAAATGTAACAAAAAATTTATTTGCTCCACAACTTGTAAAACATAATGAATGTATTCAGCTAATATAAGGACTTTGGAAATTAAAATGACTTTTTTATCAAGATAATCTTTTGTTCCTAGTTATTTTGAATGAAATATTCACAGACCAATTCACCTGCAGTGCTAAGATACTGACTTCTTCAGAAACACAAACACAGACATTTATTTGCTTTGCTGGACTGAAGTCAATTGATAAGGGGCAGGTGAGAGTTAAACAGTTGTGTGGAGTCTTTACAAGATTACAAATTTGATTTGAGGAAAGAAATTACTGCAAGTATCTTAAGTTTGAACCTGGATTTGTACCTATCGATTCTGTTTTGAAAAGAATATGTAAGTTATACCAATAGACAATCTTCTCTATTCCTTCCTTTTGTAAATGTATATATCTATTATTATATCATCTGTATCAATTATAGATATATTAACTTGGGATAGTAATGAACTATATAGGCCTCTTATTTTGATAAAATGTTACTTCCTCTGTCACATGAAGCATTGAAAATAAAGCTTATTTTTTAAGAAGTTCAATAATTATTACAGCACACATATGAAAGCTCAAAGGAGGAGAATTGTTAAACTCTGGCATAATAAGCACCACATACAAAATGTATACATATATTTACTCTTTGTATACAAGCAGATGATAGATGGATAGCTAGATGATGATGATGATGATGATGATGATGATGATAGATAATGTGTATGTGGCTAATATATTTGTGTACTTTCAGTTCTAATTGGTTTCATTAAATAATTAATTATATTTATGTTGATTAAGCTTGCCATACACATATATGATGTAACTTTGATATTCAGTATTTTGTGACAGCAAAAATATTCAGCAAACTGTGAGTTTATTAATTTATCTGTAGACTGCCCATATATGGAGCTTCCATAGTGGAAGTACATGTAAACTTCAGAAAACTATTTTATATCTTATATCAAACATAAGGAAAAAAGATGTGAGGAAATGTTTGCCATTTTCTTTTATAAAGGCAGCAGGGTCACAATTAGAATTGATGATAAGTTTTAAAAGCTACATGATTTTCCCTGTTGTAATAAAGTATGACAACAAGCAAATATGAGAAACATTTTAAAAAATAAATGACTGGAAACTATTTCAAAATACTTTGAAAAGTCATTGATGGGAAGAAGGAGAACTGAGAAATAGAAGAAAATGAATTAGTCAATGGAGAATTAGTATAAAGGTAAACTGCACCCTACGTCTACACATAGCAATGGGCCCTGACAGTCTAGAGAGTAGCAAATATTTATTCATGTCTATCTTGAGAAGCCAAATCAGCAAGACTTCTGCACATAAGTTCAAGAATGTAGGGATATTTGGAAGTCATTATAAAAGGATTTGCACTAATATTGTGTAACTTAATATAATTTCAAGGTTTAATGAATAACCTTAATTCTCTGGGAAACCAGATTTTATCAAATGCCTACTTAATTTTCTAAGACTTCTTTGATCAATGATCATCATTATATATTCATAATATTGCTATGAGTTTGTCAGTATATTAGGCTTTATTATAATTTTATAGCCTGTGAAACTGAGACAAATAACAGTTAATTGAGTGACTCATGAGTGCACAGTTTAAAGTAAATTGGAACTAAAAAATTATCTGAATTTCTGGACTGTCTTGATTACACTCTACCACCTGCATGTCTAAGATTTAGAAAAAAGAATTGTACTCCCACATTACTACAATATTCTTCAACAGCACCATTATGATCACCATGGAACACATATTTAATTATTGATACATGCAACAAAATACATGTGGTATTTGCATCCACATATGCATACAAAACAAAGATGACATAGGATATCACATTATCTGATGTGAGCTTAAAAGGAAGCCTTGTAAATAAAAAATTAAAAAATTAAACTTATAAACCAAATGTTATAGATAAAATTGATTATATTGTCTTGTGTGGAGAAACTAAAGGAGCAAACATATGCAAGAATAATCAAACTTTAAGATGGCATAATTGTTATATAAATGATACATTTTGCAAATATTAAGAAAAATACTTTGAATAGAAATTTTGAATATCCCCAATTCACACATTCAAACCAGAAAAGTAATTAAGTGCAATACTGATAATTTCTTGCAGCCTTTTTCTTTCTTCTTATCATGTTTGAATGTGTATAATTAACTGCTTCATGATTTTATCTCTACACCCTGTTACATTTCAAATAAATAAAATAAAAGAGACAAAATTAGATTAAGTTATACTAATTTAAATATACTTTGAAAGAAGGCATAAAGCATCTTTAAATTTTAAGATTTTTACTGTCATATTAGTTAATTTAGTGTTAATCTCTGATTTAACTTTTCATTCACTCCTCTAAACATCAAATTTGCTCTTAAATTACATGTGAGAAAAGTTGCATTTTACACTGAAAGTTTAATCAATCAAAAATTCTTAGTTGGAAGTGCAACACTGAGAGTTATGTGGAACAGAATTATGAAATATATTTAAAGAAAGGTGATAGAGTGAGTTCAGATATTTGATATTCAATTGCCATACATTCAGGAATGATGTGGGAAGGAAAACAAGATTTTTGCTTCCCTATGGATAAAAGTGAAAGTATTAATTTATACTGAGGAAAAAACAATCAATTAAAACTCTTTATTCTGTTTTATCATTATACTATATAATATAACTTAAAATTTATAATTTAGTCATTTGTTCTTTTCCTCAAACTAATTAGTGTATACCATGAAAAAAAATGGCAGTTTTGTTGATAAACATACGAATACAAGCAAAATATTTTAAATATTTAGCCAATCATAAAGGTAATCACAATTTCATTAACAAATTGTTAATTAAAATTGTAAGAGTGAAAAGTTTTGAAAAATGGTTAAGTTGTAATTTCAAGTGAAATAGAATTGTGCTATGGAATAGAGCTTTTGAAAACCAATTGATTTGCTTATTAGAGAAGCAATCACAATTACTTCAGATGAGGAACAAAAAAATACATGATAATTTTTAATTTGTATAATATCAGAAAATGGAAATGTATTTCTGTGATAAATATGAAGAAAAATTATTCAAAATCGATGAATAAGATCACCTCTTAATTTTGGGGGGTAATAATTTTTTCAGTGCTTCAATCACATCCTTGCTTCTAAGGCTGTATATGATGGGATTAAACAGTGGAGTCACAAAGAGTAGAAAAGTGAGATCATTTTGTCAGTTCCTGAAGAGTGATTTGATTTTGGCCTCAAATATAATATGAGATAATAACAGGACCAAAGAATAAAACCACAACCAAGAGTGGGAACAACAGGTAGAGACAGCTTTGAACAGACTTGTGGTTGATGGCAAATTTAAGATGGTGGAGATGATTTTGATATGAGTAAAGTAGCAATAGGCAAGGAATCATGGCAAATAATACATCAACTATATAGACACATATCTCATTAAGTGAACTGTCACCACAGGCCAACTTAATCAATGGACAAAGTCACAGAAGAAATGACTGATTTGGTTAGAACCATAGAAAGGCAATGAGAAGACCTGAAGTGTTTGCCCTATCTGAACTGGAATTCCACTGATCCAAGAGGCAATTGCCAGCTGGATACACATCTTTTGGTTCATGCCTAGAAGATAGTGCAGAGGCTTACAGATGGCCACATAGCAGTCATAGGCCATCACAGCCAGGAGTAAACATTCAGTGGCTCCCAGAATGAGGAAGAAGCATATTTGTGTGGCACAGTCCAGCAAAGAAAACTTCTATCCTAAGTCCAAAGATTCACCAGGATCCTGAGAACAGTGACTGACTCATAACAGATTCCCAATGAAGAAAAATTTAACAGGAAAAAATACATAGGGGTCTGAAGAGCAGACTCTACCCTTGTAATTACTATGATTAGAGCATTTCTTATCATGATAAATGTGTAGATGAGAAAGAAAATTCCAAATAGGAACCCCTGGAGGATTGGAAGGTCAGAAAATTCCAGGAGAACAAATATGACCAACCACTGAAGAGAAATTTCATTCTGTTCTTTGGTCTCTATGGAACATCTGATAAAACAATAAATTCAAGATAATAAAGGTCATTTTATGTGCTTGAGTTGAAGTTTCCTTTACTATAGAAAAAGTACACCATGCTTTCAAAAATCAAAAAGTCCCCATAAACTATAAAACATCTGTAATATATATATAACATAGATGTTCTATAAAAGCTTCTGAATTTGAATTTAAACTGGCTAAAAATAACATTCTTTCACTCAAAATCATCCCTAAAAATATAACCCTATCTGGAATTAGATGTTCTGAGGGATGACTATATTTTTTTCTTATTCATATTGAGCTATATAATGTGCATTTTTATTAGGGTTTGATAAGACTGTCAGAACTGGATTAAAATTATATTAATAAAAATGCAATTTAAAATAATAAAATAGTAATTATTGTAAATACCTTGACAATTTTGGTTGGAAGTGCTTTTCTCTCAATTTTCCTTTTTCATGATATTTCTTTTAAATTAATTGCATTTATTCTCATTTTTGTTTCCTGAAATATTTGTAAGAGACATCATATAAACATGTTCAATGAACAAACTAGAAAAGTTGATCATACTGCATGATTTCTGTGAATTCTTCCATTCTAGGATTTCTTATAGTCACTTTATTTTAATAGAAAGAAATCATAAAGAATTGACCAACAGAGTAAAGATATTAATCAACTTTTTAATATTGGTATTGCATATGGATGTTAATTCCTGATATCAGCCATGTTTTTCATCATGATTTAGAGTCAAAGAAAGAGAAAACTAAAAGGTTTTTGGTTCAAGAAGAATCTGGAACCAAATCCAGGCTATCTTTCCAAATCTGTTCATATATTCATTTTGCTTTGAGTATCTTCCTTCTTTTACAAAAGTGCTCTATGTGCTGCACATAAGTTCCAGTTTCTAATTCAGGATCTTCCAGATAATCCAGGTCTTTCCTGAGCTCTCCTGTCTTCCAAACACACTTTTGATGTTATTTATTAGGTGCTGTTAATTTAAGAACAATTTGTTTCAAAAATTTTACTCTCTTTCTCTCTCTCGTGCTCTGTTTCACTCACTCTTTCCCTCCCTCTCTTTCTTTATCAATAATTAGCTACTGAAGTGTATCTTACACAACTCTTTCTGTGATTCTATTACAGCAGCACACAGTTCATCTCCATAAGAGCTTGAATTTTTGAAATTTGTTCAAACTGATCGTCTCCATTGTACAATACCTAAGATACTTAAAGAGATATCCCCTAATATTCCTGTGTGTGAATCTTGTTTTTAAGCACTAAAATTGGTTGTAGCCTCTTGAACATGAATTAATGTGGAGGATGAGGGGAAGAAATTTGAAATTTAGAGCTTGCAAACTCTTAGCAAATATGGTAAAACCGAAATTAATGATCATTTGCAACAATTTCAACACTGAGGGGCATTCACAGAAACTGTCTTATTTAATCTTCACCGTGGTGCTGTGAGGCAATTCTTCATAATGAACCATGGTCTCAGACATGTTCCATAAATCATCCAAGAACACAGAGCAAGTAACTGACCTAATGAGATTTGAATTTCAGGCCTATCTGTATCAAAATCCAAATTATTTTGCTACAACAAGCAATACCAAGGGATCATAATATAAAATGTTTTTATTGTTCCTTACTTGAGTATTTAATGAATACCACTTACTCAGTAAACATTTCATTAATAAAGGGATAACAATTCCCTTTATTTACTAACATGACCTATATGCTCCTTCATCATTTAGTGTGACGATATGGTATCCCTATTTTTGCGTTTTGTGTTTGTCTCTCTATCTCAATGACACAGAGACCTCTTTTTTCTTATTCTCCAAAGTTCTAACATTCTAACATGTATTTTGAGAAAGACAGAATGAAGTTATATTTAAAAATAATTGGACAACAAATTAGAAACTGTTAATCTACAACTGAAAGGTAATAAGTTGTCATGGTATTTATTGCAAGTTCTGAATGAGAACAAATAATAAAATGTTTCAAATTTTTCCATATGCATAATGCATATCAATGAGATGTTTTATGATAAAGCCTTTAGAAAAGTAGTAAGTAGAATCATTAAGTAATTGCTATACAATTTCTAATTTCCATTTTCAATATTCTTGTAACATGAAATCTTTATAAAACATTAGAATCTAGAGTATTTATTACTTTGGAAATTATTCTGTTTCTTCCAGTTATGCTATTCATGAACAGCTTTATTATAATATATTAAAGTATAATATTTATTTATCAGACATTGTAATGGATTCATAACATTCCTCAACTTTTAGTTACACAGAAAATCTGAAAGAAGCTGTGTTAAGGAGAATCAGTGTATAGATTCAACAGTTTTGGATTACAAATTTTATTCTAACTATGCTATATATTTCAGGCTGATTAACAGTTTATATTGAATCATTTCATATTTAAGTTCTAAGGAGTCTCCAAAGAAATCACAGTGCTTTTCTGGAGGTATCATACAGTGTATCTGCTATAAACTTCATCCTATTATTTAAACTCAAACAACAATTAAGCAATTAAACAAAGTAAAGAGAAAAGTTCATGTAATGAAAATCAAGGAAGAAGGAAGGAAGGAAGGAAGGAAGGAAGGAAGGAAGGAAGGAAGGAA
>JAKSZT010053994.1:266154-299813 GCA_026826555.1 Tolypeutes matacus | reverse complement strand
AGGAAGGAAGGAAGGAAGGAAGGAAGGAAGGAAGGAAGGAAGGAAGGGAGGGAGGGAGGGAGGGAGGGAGGGAGGGAAGAAAAAAGAGAAGGGATGAGAGAGGGAGGAAGGAAAGAGGCACAACTCAAATATTCCTCTCCATAGTTTCATAAAACCAAAATACTCATCACAATATTTAGAAAAGGATGAATGTTTTCCAATGTTTTAAATCCACTAAATCTGTACCTAACATTGGAATGAGATGTTTGCCATGGGAATAATGTTATTGCATGTATTTGTCCCTTCTTGATATGTAGAAGAGAGCAAAATTTGTAGCTTCATTATTCTAAAACAAATACTGTTCACAGAATTCTTCTCAGAAGTCCTCCAAGAGAAAGGTAAATGGAGTCCTGATGTTTTTCTTCCTTTAATTGAAGCTCTTTTATAACTCTTTATTTTCCTCAGGAACATGATAAAATTATTCTATTTTATTTAGCTAATGAACTTGTAGTGCTAAGTCCACTTGGCAGAGGACATTGCTAGTCAGGTTAGTAAATTTTCAGTAATTTTTAATGAGTAAAATTCATTGTGAAAGAATGAAAGCATATATATTTGTAAATACATTTTCTAGAAGTTTCATTTTCTAGAAGTTAAAGGAAGCTTCAAAAAAGCATTCCTTTAAAAATGGTGGTTTCCATCATTGTTGGTAGGGTGCAAAAAAAAAATCCATAATGATTTTTATTTTAGAAAAAAATTTTTAAAACTGTCCCAATAATTTTAATACATTTGATTATATTATAACTAATAATACATTTCAAAACAGTACATTTCAAATTGTTCTTAAATTTCTAACAGGAAAATAGGAAGGTATAATTCCTGCCTGAAATATAGTTCAAACTTATTAATTAGTGTCTTTTCTTAAAATTCTGTATATATAAGGGTTTTCTGATTTTTGATACTTAAGATATAATACATTCAGAAGACCCAACTAAAATATAATTAAAGTCTTAGTTGAAAAGTTATAGTGCTTACCTTTATGGATAGGCATGGAATTATCTTTCTCTGATACAGAGAGTTTTAAGTAAGTGATGTTCTATTGAAATTAAGTTTAAACCACTTGAAATTCAGGAGATGCAAAATGAATAATCAACTTTTAAACTAATTTTTCTTTCAAAGCATACAGTGATCTTTAAGTAGAAAAATATTTCTTTCCTGCAGAAATTCACAATTTCCCATGCCACTTTGTAATTCATCTAACCCATTATACTTGCCTTTGAAATATTTTGGAAAGCAACCCAAAAGATCATGGGCCATAACTTTCCTTTTCAATGGTGTCTTACTCTACCATTCTTTCAGGTGCTTTGTAACCTTTGTGTTTTTGTTCTTTTCTTTGTAGCTGTCTGCAATAATTAACTGTGTCTTACTACTTATTCTCTAGTGTCTTTATTAGACTATGAATTTTCAGAGTCAGTAAAGATAGATGACAAATTGAGCAGACACTCAAAAGAGTTACAGGCAATCTCTTGACCTTTATAAAGCTACCTAACTTGTTACTTCTTTTTTTTTTTTTTTATGGGTAAAAATCAAAATTCTCACAATACATACAAACATTTGCAAAATGATATATAAATATATATGCATATATGTGTATTTGCTTACAAAAATGTTATTTATATATATATATATACATTTATTTTAAGAGGTGCTTAGATTACCTAAAATATTAAACGGAACCCACTGGGATTCCATGTTGCCCACCTCCCACACCTTAAGTAACATTTAGAGAAAAAAAAGATGGTGCAAAGCAATAGAATTTATACAATTTAAAAAGCTATGAAAGGAATTATCAGTACAACTGAATCAGAGAATTCTGAGTTATAACTAAAGAATCATAAAATGGCTCACTAGAGAATTAAAGAATTGATTTGTAATGTCAACAGAAGTGTGGCTTTTTCCTTTTAAATCACGTAAAATGTCAATTTCAAATATATCCCAAATGGAGAGAATAATATAGGTGATCTCCTTGTATCAATCAAAACATAATCATGTTACATTCATTTCATATGTTAAATGAAACTTATAGAGCTGGCATAAATTACAGATGGTCATTATGTATAATCCTTTTCATATTGTTGGGTTTAATCATAATATTTTCATTGAGTTTTTGTTATATTCTTCAGGGATATTGACCTGTAGTTTTCTGTTCTTGTCATGTCTTGTCTCTATTTGGTTTCAGAATAACACTGGTCTCAGAGAATGACTTGTGTTGTTTTTACCATTCTTCCATTTTTGAGGGAAGAGTTTGTGAGGATTGTTGATATTTCTTTTTAAATATTTGGTAGAATTTCACCATTGAAGCCATCTAGTCTTTGGCTAGACTTTTTGTGTGGGGATATTTTAAATTACAAAGTGAATTAGCTTACTTCTTATAGGTCTAGAAAGTATTCAATTTTCTGCATTTCCTTGAGTAATTTTGGTGTGTACAGCAAATTATTTGTTTAAGCTTTCTAATCAGTTGTGTACATATTCCCTTGTACATGGGAAACAGGTACTCAACCACTGGGTGACACCCAATCACCAATCAGTTGTTTTAAAGTTGTTCATGCCATTCCTTTATAGTAATCTTTATTTCTGTAACATTGGTCATGATGTACACAAAAATAGAGGTTTCAATTACTATTTTTAAATTACTGTTTTTCACATTTGCGTTTAAATCATTTACAAGGGAAAAATACATATTGTAACTGTATTTTATGATTACCTATGTAATTCCATTTATCAGGCTCTATTTCTTTCTTTTCAATTTCACTTATTTTCTGGTATCAGTCCCTTTCAACAGGAAGGATTTGGTCTAATATTTATCCTGAGATAGATTTCTAGCAAAACAGAGTCTCAAAAATTGTTGAACTAAGAATGTCTTTATTTAGCCTTTATTTTTGAGTGATAGCTTTATTGGACATATAACTCTTGTTTGACAGATTTTATTTTTTTCAGTAATTTGTCTATGTTATCTTACAACTTTCTGTCTTCCATTGTTTCTGATGATAATTCAGTCATATTTTGCTTGTTTTGATTTTTTTTGTATTTGTCTTTGGCATCCAAAAGTGAAAAATGATGCATTTATGTATAATCCCTTTCTATGGGTAGCTTCATGTATTTTATAAAATATGTTAAATTTTGGTGATTTTTTTAAAAATATATTTTCGTCCTATCTCTGTCTTCTCAAAACATGTATTTAAATGGGCTTTATGGTTTCCCACTGGTATTTGAGACTTTTATTTTATTTTTAATTCTTGTTTCTTTGTATTCTTAAGGTTGTATCATATTGACAGTTCTGTCTTCAAGTTTGCTAGTTCTTTCTTCTGCCAGCTCTAATCTGCTATTGAGCATCTATAGTGAAATTTTCATTTCTTACTGTATCTTTTATATCTCAGATTTCCATTTCTTTTTAAATGGTTTCTATATATTTATGGTTTTCTCTGTTTAATGAGTCATTTTAATCACTATTTCTTAAAATTCTCTAAACGGTTTCCTTTATTTCTTTGGGAGTATTTAAAATAGTGACTGCTAAGAAGACTTTATGTTCTAAGTCCAACACCTGCTTCCCTCAGACACAATTTCTATAGGCTTTTCTTTGTTTTGCTATTGGTGTTTATCCGTATATGTGTCACAATTTCCTGGTGAGTTGCATGCCTCAACATTTGTGGTTAGAAATGAATATTTTAGATAATATTCTGTGGAAAGTCTGGATGTTAATTACCTCTGTGGTTGGTTTTTTTCCTATTTGTATGCTTGTTTAGTGAATTGCACAGACTAATACTGTGCACTTCTGATTTCTTTACTATGTGGAACCACTTATGACCCTGCCCAGTTTCTTTGTTTTTTTTGTTGTTGTTTTTTTTAAGTTGTACTTACTAAAGGTTTTCCTTGGATCAGCATAGCATACTGATAAGCCAGTGATTTGCCAGGTATGCTTAAACACTTGAAGCCAGTAAGACTTCTACTCTTTGTGATGAATTTATATATGACTCAGGGAAGGTATTCAATAAACACTCTTCAGAATTTTATTTTCTGCATTCAAAGTTACATTCAACCAAGGACAAGTGACTTGCTGCCACTCTTCATAGTACTTCCTGAATGTATATGTAGAGTTGTGAATGAGCAGAATGTCTCAGACAAAGGGTGAGAGGGATCTTATCAATGCATTTTTTAACTTTCTTATTCCCCAGAACAGAATTTCCCATTAAATTTCTCTCTGATCTCTTCTAAACCTCATGGAGACTTTAGACTAGCTGTTATATGGATCTTTCCTGATTATTTGCCATTGAGACTCCTAATATTTTTCACAATGTCCTTAACCATGGTATTCACAGTATTCTGCTAAAAATAAAGTGTGCCTCCTCCAACAGTGATAAGAGAAATGTCAGTCATCATGGCCTGTACTGTGATAGGTCTTCTTCTCCATGGAGCTAGTAGGTTACTGGAGTATACTCAGGCTAAAAAGCAACTGATCCTTGCTGTTATTGATAGACTTTATTTTCAAACATAAACACTCCACAACTTTCAGTCAATTTCCAGATTTTTTTCTTTGAAGTTAACAATTTTGTCCAGTTTTTTCACTTCTGAACTGCTCATCCAGCCATTCCAGATGTCTTTGCAATTGATTTTTGACAAAAGTATAAAAGCTTTTCAGTGTCAAAATTATGGTACATTGAATTCTGTACCCCAGAAAAAAAGACATGTTCTCAATTTTAGTCATGTTCCCAAGATGTGAACTCATTTGTAATTAGTGCCTTTTGAATATATATATATTTTTTTAGTATTTTTAAATTTATTTTTAAAAGATACTTAGATGACATAAAATGTTACATAAAAAAAGTATAAGGGATTCCCATATGCCCCACTCCCCACATCTCCCACTTTCTCCCACATTAACAACTTTCATCAGTGTAGTACATTCATTGCAATTGATGAACACATTTTGGAGCACTGCCACTAAGCATGGATTATAGTTTACATTGTAGTTTACATTCTCTCAGACTCGATTCTGTAGGTTATGGCAGGATATATAATGAATGACCTGTATTTGCCATTGCAATGTCATTCAGGTCAATTCCAAGTCCTGAAAATGCCCCTATATTACATCCCATTTTCCCTCTCTTTGTCTTCAGCACCTCCAGTGGCCATTGTCTCCACATCAATGATTTAATTTCCTCCATTGGTAGAATCACAATAAATCTATAGTAGAATACCAGTAAGTCCACTGTAGTCCATATTTTCTTCCCCAGTCTTGAGGATTCTGGGGTGGTGATGCCCACTCCACCTCTACTTGAGTGGGGACTTTGATCCCATATAGCAGATGAATGGAACTCTGTTGCTTGCAGTTGTAGACTTTCTTGGTTTCTTGGTATGGCTGTTGTCCATCCTAACCTTTAGTTGTCCTGGGTAGGCCAATGAACTGGAGAGTAGGTGTTGTAACTCTTCTGAGGCCTTGGGCCCAGCTGGGACATGGACAGCCCAGATATTCAAGTCTCTTGGTCATACAACTACCAACTCTGGCCCCAGTTAGAGGTTCAAACAAAAGGGACAGAAGAGGCATGTGTAGAGAAGTCATTTCTGGGTTCAACTCTGTCACACTTTGGAGCACAATCACCAAAGTAGGGCCCACTGCCAAGGCACCAAACTCCACAGCTATCTGCCTTGACTGTAGGACCTGGGTGTCTCCGGACCCCTCAGGAGTCCCACTATTTGGGTAGTATCTATGTTGGCTATCTATGAGATCCTGTTGAGATGTGCATAAGTGTTACCTCTCTGAATTCTGAATTCTGGACACAGAATTATTAGTTGCCAGTCTTTTCTTTCTTTTTCTCCATAACCTGCTACCTCCACCATATACATAGACATGCAATCACAAAATACAATAAAGGAAAATATTTAGGGTCTATAGAAATTAGAAATAAATTCATGTATGTGTAAGGTGAATGCATAGATAGATGGACAAATATGTTACAAACAGTGATCTACAACATGATCATGCATTCAAAGCTATCACCATACAGTGATTCTATCAGTTTTCACCAAATTTGATTTCTTTTTTGTGTGTGATTTTTAAAAATCTTAGCCATTAAAACATGACTTCATTTCTTTCAATACCACTTCATTTTGTTTTTAATATTCATTTTAATAATGGCTACCGATGGTCAGCAATTTATCATGTGATTATTTGCCTTTTGTACAGCATGTTTATTGAAGTATTCATTCAAGTCTTTTGTCCATTCATTAATTAGGTTTTTTATTGTTCTCTGCTGAATTTTGGAAGTTTTTTATATTTTCTCTATACATTTACTCTGTTTGATGTATGGTGTGAAACTATTTCAGCCAGTGTGTATCTTGAATTTGCATTTTCTTAACAATGTCTTTTTCAGAGCAAAATATTTTCATTTTGATAAATACAGCTCATCAACATCTTCTTTTGTGGATTGTGCTTTAATAACATATCTAAGAACTCATTGTTTAACCCTAGTTTACAAATATTTCTCCTATGTTTTCTTCTAAATATTTATAGTTTCACATTATATATTTAGATCTATGGTCAATTTTGATTTAATTTTTTTATAAAGCATGAGGTTTGGGTTTAAGGTAAATTTTTCCATATGGACATCCAATTATTCAGCATTATATGTTAAAGACACAATACTTTTAGTCTTAGTTTCCTGGCTGCTCTGACATGCAAAGAATTGACTTAAACAATGGGAATTGGCTCATGGTTTTGAGGCCTGGAGAAGTCCAAGATCAAGACATCAGGAAATGCTTTCTCCCCAAATTTGTAGCATTCACGCTCTGGATCCTGGCACAACTTGGATTCCTTGGCTAGTGCTGCTGTCTTGCATCATGTGGTGTTGTCTTCTCTTTTATCTTCTGGGTTCCATTTACTTCTGGCCTCTGAATTATCCCCTGGATTTCTCCTTATAAGGCTACAGTAATAGAAAAAACCCATCCTGGTTCAGCTGACCACACATTAACTAAAAATAAATAGTATCATTATAGAATTTTTCATGGCAGAGAAACTTCTACCTAATTTAAGAGACATTATTTTAAATATTTTATAGAACAGCTTAGTTTAAATCCTATGTATTAATAAATTCCTGATGTTCTCCAGGCTGATATTTCTCAATAATCATAAAAAAATTATTTTCACAATAGATGATCCTTATTTAGCATATACTTGATATGTTTAATAACAAACTAAGTACTTTGTAAAAATAATCATAATACATGCAATACATCTAAGGGCTTAAAAAAATTTTAAATGACTTTTTAAATTTGTCATTTAAATAGGTAGAAATACAAAAACAAAATAAGTATGTCTATAGCTAAGAGATTTCAAATAATCCATTCTTATGGCGGTCTCAGCCAGCTATCACTCACTATCACAGTATGCAAACCAACAATGTTCTAGAAAGCCCTAAGTACACCAACACACCATAAACAAACTACAAGATAAACTACTCAGCTATCTAACCTGATGGACAACTGGATTACCCCAAATATCCACCAACACAAACTACTTGTGTAATATTTTCTTATAAAAACCCTTGCCTAGAAACGTCAAGGTGGGACATAATGTGGGGTGCTACCTGAGTATGTGCTCCCTGAATTGCAATTCTAAGATCCCCAAAAACTGCTTTTATTGCCTTGCATCTTAGCTTATTATTTCTCAATAGACGAATGCCTTGGTTTATGTTTTTCCTTGTCCCTCTGGATTCAACAATAAAAATAATCTCAAACAGAAAAGAAAAAAAATGATATGGTCATTTCAGTGAAACAAAGGAGAAGCTGATGATCCAGAGTAAGGAATGGGAACAGGAATTTGTTAGTTTCTGCCCAAAATGTCTAGTAGACTAGGTGAATTTCAACTACATTTTTTTTTTATTAACACACTTTTTTTAAGATTCAAATTCTTAAGGAAGAATTTCAACCTGACTCAGTTTTGAACAATTCTTCACACTCAGGAAAATCCTTCATATAAAATCCTACCACAAGTTTCCATATTTGTATTTTATTATCAGTAGAAGGTAGTAAGATCTGAACAGGGGAAATATATTGATAAATTTGGTATGGTAGTGGGCAGAACTTCCATAATATGCCAGTGATCTTTGTGCTTTTACAAGAAACACATATAGTAGATTGTGAGTTGCCACATTGTTCGAAAAAGGAACTGTTTAGCATCATAATAAGTGTATTAAATGAATAAACTAATGAAATCAACATATCCTAATATTTTATATGCAAATTTAAAATTTTCTATAATTTTCTTAACTGTTTATTCTTAATTGACTAACACTTTTGTGGGTCCACCAGCCTCCTTTCTCAACGTCTTTTAAAATTAGGACCATCTGTAACCGAAGTGCCATTATTTTCTCTATTTTTACAAATATTTGGCATAGAAATTCAACAGGCCATATACTAAAGGGTAGGGATTTAAACACGTGGCTTTTAAGTCTTCCAGTGATCATACTCTGCTAAAACAGTTCTAATTTTCCAGGCTTTGTGAAGTATATATGGAACAATATATCAGAAATTCCTTCCAAATTTTCAAGAATAATTATATGACACAAGTGTATATTGATTCCCTAAAGGAAAACGATGTCATTTCAATACAACCAGTTAGATGCATTAACACAGGAAAGAAATGACTCTTTATGTGAATTTGTTAGAGATACATTTTGTTACCTCACACCAAAAACTTGAAGCTTAATATTACTGTCCACAAAGCCCCTCAAAACACTTAGGGATTAGAGAATAGAAACAAAGGAGACAAACACATATTTACTATGTTCTATCAAGTAAAGGGGATTTTAAAATAAAATTCAAAAACAAGAAGACATGAAGGAAGCATAAATTGCCCCCTAGATTTTAATGTCCTTCCCTCTTTGCTATTTTATCTACATCCACTAAAACATAAGCTCCTTCCAAAACCTGACACCAGCTAAGAAATTTGCCTTACAGTAAGTAATTTCAATCTCACCACTTTCCTGAAAGCTTTCTTGATATCTTTGTTTCTCAGGCTATAGATCAGAGGGTTCAACATGGAAATCCCTACAGTATGGAACACTTTGGCCACTTAATCAGTTTCTTTTTTTTTTTTTTTTTCGTCAAATATATATATATATATATTTTTTTTATTTTTTATTATGGGTAAAAATCAAAATTCTCACAATACATACAAACATTTGTAAAATGATATATAAATATATATGCATATATGTGTATTTGCTTACAAAAATGTTATTTTTATATATATATATACATATATTTTAAGAGGTGCTTAGATTACCTAAAATATTATATGGAACCCACTGGGATTCCCATGTTGCCCACCTCCCACACCTCCCACCACATCCAACACAAACATCTCCCATTAATCAGTTTCTTGATTGTAATCAGAATTGGGCCTGCAATAAATGAAAGGAATTGTTCCATGGAAGACAACGATGGCTGTGAGATGTGAGGTGCAGGTGGAAAAGGCTTTGCACCTTCCTTCTGCAGAGTGCATCCTCAGGATGGTGATGAGAATAAACAAATAGGAGGTGAGGATGATCACAATAGTGATGATCTCATTGAAAGTGACCACAATAAACAATAGCAGTTCATTTATAGACACATCACAGCAAGCAAGAGATAAAATAGAGGGTAAATCACAGAAGAAGTGATTAATCACATTTGATCTATAGGATGGGATATCAAGAGTTAAACACATGTGAATCAGAGAACACCCTGCTCCACAGAGATAGCAGGCAGATACTAGTTCCATAAAGAGCTTCTGGGATATGATCACCATATACAGCAGTGAATTACAGATGGCCAAAAAGTGGTCATAGGCCATCACAGCCAGCAGGATAACCTCCGTGATTGAATAAGTGCAAAATAAGTAGAGTTGTTCCATGCAACCCAGAAAGGATATGGCTTTGTCCTTGCTTAACATATTGGCCAGCATTTTAGGCACAATAATAGTAGAGTAGCAGAAATCCACAAAGGACAAGTGGCTCAGGAAAAAGTACATGAGGGTGTGCAGCTGAGAGCTGGCCTGGATCACTGAGATCATACCCAGGTTGCCCATCACTGTGACTTCATAGATAAAAAGGAAGACCAGGAAGAGGAAGATGCTCAGCTCTGGGAGTTCTGACAATCTCACGAGAATGAACTGTGACACAGTGCTGCAGTTTCCCTTGCCCATTTACCACTATGTTTCATATTCATGAAAACACAAAATTTTTTGTCTATCCCCTGAGAAAAGACTAATAGAGAAAAATTTATATTAACTTCAGTGAAAGGGAATCTTGATATCAAACACGGTTTATATGCATTATAAGAAAAATACTATTTTCAAATTATTCCAAATACTAAATACCTCAGTGGAGCCTGCTGATTAAAAATAATTTTAACATCAAAAGAAGCTTTACATGGTTCTTCTCACTTATTCCAACAATAGAATTGAAATTTTCTAATATGTTAGGTAATTAATGCACTTTAAAATAGTATCAATGAAATGCTTACTGCTCCATGGAAATTAACACCTGTTTCCTTAAAGAATTAATAAACTATTTCCAATTATGGCTATACCTATTGTGATGCTACATAATATACATTTTTAGTTCATTCTATCAGTAACATAAATGTACCTTGGTGAGGTCCTCTGCAATCCTGTTGGGGAATACGAAGTCCTAGATTTCAGGAGTAGTACATACCTGAATTCATACATGTGTGAAGTGAAAATTGAGTGCAGAGAGGCTGGAATAGAAATCACAGAAACTGGATTTTTTCCATAACTTGGACTAAATTTAAAGAAATGGGGACAAAGAGTGGTCCTAAAGTTAAGTTTTCTCCTCTGCTTAATAAAAAATATGTGTTACTTGGCGCAGAGCTAAAAGAAGAAAATAAACTTGGAAACTTTTCTTCCAAATTTTCTAGGCCAATAGTGGGAAACCAAGTTTTGGGAAACCCAATAAAAAATTTGAAAGAATATATTTCCTTTCTCCAGAAGAGATAGTTTACAAGTCCATGACTCCCAATAACCAGCTCGTGAACATATTAATTCAACCTTCAGAATTAAGGCGACGTTTAGGGAGCATCTCCATAGTTATTTTTACTAGATTCCATTAAGGAAATTGGTGTGAAAGGAGGAAAGCAAAAGCTAGAAGATAAAACAATAAGGAAATGATATACCATTTCATTTAGTCTGTATTCTTTCACACACTAATAGATGTGATACAATGTTTGGAGTTCAGATGAAATTGCCCCAATTTTCCATCGACCATCTCTTAATTCCAAATGAAGTATTACACATCCTAAGTGCATCATAATGTGGATTCTGTAAAAAGTTCTCTAATAAGAAGAGCTGAATTAGACAGACTTTTTAAAATGATATTTGCTTAGAAAATAAATTCATTTCCATGTTCAAAAAAACAGATTCTAGTTCTAGCTGATAAACCTGATGGACAGCCATTTCCTCCTTGATGTCAGAATGTGTGAGAATAGAGTTAAGACTATACCATAAATTAAGCTCCTTGGAACTGATGACCTTAAATTCCCAAAACAGTTATTATTCCCTATGAAATAAAAAAGATTTTAAAAAATTCACTCTATACAGAGTACCAGAGGCAAACAATTAATCTTTATGGTATATCATCAGGATTTGTTTTTAAGACTAATTTGTGAAATAATTATTTAATATTATACATGCTCCTTCCAAATATCTTGGTGCCTTATGGAACTCAACATCCCAGTATTTTATATATCAGCTACAGCTTTTATGCCATTCTGAAATTACATGAATATTTCTTATGAATTTTCCCTTTCTCATAGTATTACAAAATCTCCTGTCTTACTGCAAGCCATTGGGTTTAAGGCCACAGCAGAATTATTTCAAATACCAAAAAGGTAATGAAACTCCTATTCAAAAATTTATATTAGGTTACACAATTGAGCACTTATGAGCCAGAATCTGGTGTAAATATTATATAAGTATCCACTCATTTAATCATCTTAAAAACCCACCCAAAGATCTAAAGTATTATACAAGATTAAGTATTTTAATAATCATAATATCTCAACAAGGTTTCAGCTTTTTCTTTACCCACCTATCAGAGATGACTGAGGCACAGGCAGGTGTAACTTCACCAAAGTCAAAGTAAAAAAATCCTGCTACTTTCTGGTTTCCTCACCCATATGACCCAGAGCCAGTGTTGGGGCTGCATTTTCCTTAAAGAATCTCCAATGTTGGCAGCCATTAAATGAGACCACCTCAAATATCCATCCTAGGTGTTTTCTTTCTTTATAATGTCATTCTAGATCACAGTGTTCAAATGTGTGTCTGCATATCCATGGGCATACTAAAAGTCTTTTCAAGGTGTACATGAACAAAAAGCAGTTTTAAGTAAAGCAGCTTTCATATTCCCAATGATCATATAACGTGCTCCTAAAATTGATCTGCAAAGAGAATGTTTCCAATGTTGAGGGCATATTTTTGTTCTCCTTCTCACTTTTCCTTTCACAATTAAAAAAAAAAAAAGTAAAGTTGTAGCCAATATGTTTTTAGTGATAACCCACATGAGTAAAAATCTGTGGACCAAAAAAAAAGGGATATTGTGCATGCAACTTTCTTTAATTTTTATTCTTCAATCAAGGAACCTTAAATTCATGGCTAGGATTTTTGCCTTTCTTTGGTCTCTTATATATTACTTTTAGGACAAATTGTGTAACTAAACTTGGAGTTCTTTCCCCAGGATACTCTCTGATTTGTCAAAGTGTCACAATATCTAATCCACCCTAAGTTTTATGTCTTCTGTTTACACCTGCACCTCAGAGAGGATCTCTCTCTAGCTTCTTCTCCTTATTCCAGAAATAGAATGCTCTACCTGGTTATTTGTTGCTTATGTTGGTTGGATGCACTGTGTCCCCAGCTATCTAATGGGTCCAGAAAATTTGTGATTTGGTAGAATATCTAGGTTTATGTGTCATAAGAGTTGGAGAAAATCTCTTTATTGATTTCTGCCTCCTAAAATGAAGGCAGAAATCTGATTACATATTTAAAATAACACTCAAGTAAGTGAAAATTTACAATCTTTAAAAATCATCATTTAATAAATCACACTGAAGATCTTTTATAAACATCTCAGCAACCAAGGTAGTGAATGCCTCTGAGAGACTACATAAAAATTTCATTTGAAGGTAAGGAGATTAATGCATTGGCATGCATCAAAAAAAAAAAAAAAAAAAAAAAAGGAAAAAGGGCATAAAGTCATATTTAGTCAATTGTTAAAATATTCATTGATGGTGAAGGGCCAATAAAACTTTAACATATTATGTGGATGATGTAAAAAAAGTCAAGTGACACTGGTATTGAAAAAAGGCAACACAATTCTATAGTTATCTTTGTTTCAATTTGATAAAATTGTAGGATGCTGAAATCTGTATTATTCTAGCAATAAGAAATTTTTCCATGGATAACTTGACTACTTAAAATGAAGAAAAGGTGCGCTCTCAAGATGGCGTTAGTGTAGGAGGACACACACTGCAAGCTCCCAGAGCAAGGCGGATTGTGGACGGGGTCCTGCCCCGGGGTCTATGCTGTGCACCCGTGGAGTGAGAAGCTTGGGACATCTATCTGCGCGGATCAAATGTGTGGACAGAACGTTGGAGATTCATGAATTTTAAGGCTGCCGGTGAGGATTGGCACAGATGGCTGAGCCCCGGGGTTAGGGAGAAAATATAAAATAAAATAAAACAGCCACTCGGAGCCTTCCCTCTGAGATCGGGAACAAGACAAGGATGCCCACTATAACCACTCCTATTTAACATTGTCTTAGAAGTACTTGCACGAGCTCTGAGATAAGAAAAGGACATAAAAGGCATCCAGATTGGAAAACAAGAAGTAAAAATTTCATTATTTGCAGATGACATGATCCTATACATAGAAAGCCCTGAGAAATCTACCACAAGTCTTCTAAAACTTATAAAGGAGTTCAGTAATGTTGCAGGCTATAAGATCAACTCTCAAAAATCAGTAGCATTTCTGTACACCAATAACGAACAAACTGAGGAGGAAATCAGGAAAAAAATACCATTTACGATAGCAAATAAAAGAATCAAATACCTAAGAATAAATTTAACTAAAGATGTAAAGGACTTATATACAGAAAACTACATAACACTGTTAAAGGAAATCAAAGAAGACTTAAATAAATGGAAAAATATTCCCTGTTCATGGATAGGAAGGCTAAACATCATCAAGATGTTTATCCTACCCAAACTAATCTACAGATTTAATGCAATCCCAATAAAAGTCAACACTGTATTTTTTAAGGAACTGGAAAAACTAACCACAAAATATATTTGGAGAGGCAAGAGATCCTGAATTGCCAAAGACATATTGAAAAAGAAAAATGAAGTTGGAGATATCACACTACCTGACTTTAAAATATACTTCAAAGCTACAGTGATCAAAACTGCGTGGTATTGGCACAAGGATAGACTTACTGACCAATGGAACCGAATTGAGAGTTCTGATATAGATCCTCCATATACAGTCATCTGATATTTGACAAGGCCATGAAGCCCACTCAGTTGGGAGAGAATGGCATCTTTAACAAATGGTGGTTGGAGAACTGGATATCCATATCCAAAAGAATGAGAGAAGAATACCATCTCACACCTTATACAAAAATCAACTCAAGATGGATCAAAGATCTAAATATAAGAGCCAAAACCATAAAGACCTTGGAAGATAATGTAGGGAAGCATCTACAGGACCTTGTAATAGGAAATGGTTTCATGAACTTCACAGCCAAAGCATGAGCAGCAAGAGAAAAAATAGATAAATGGGACCTCATCAAAATAAAAAAACTTCTGCAGCTCAAAGGATGTTATTAAGAAAATAAAAAGGCAGCCTACTCAATGGGAGAAAATATTTGGCAGCCATATATCTGATAGAAGCCTAATATCCTGCATATATAAAGAAATCCTACACCTTGAAAATAAAAGGACAAACAACCCATTAAAAAAATGGGCAAGTGACCTGAAAAGACAATTCTCCAATGAAGAAATACAAATGGCTCAAAAGCACATGAAAAAAAGGTCAACATCGCTTGCTATCAGGGAAATGCAAATCAAAACTACAATGAGATACCATCTTACACCCATCAGAATGGCAGCTACTAAAAAAGCAGGAGACACTAAATGTTGGAGAGGATGTGGAGGAATAGGAGCCCTCATCCACTGCTTGTGGGACTGCAGTATGGTCCAGCCACTGTGGAGGACAGTTTGGCGGTTCCTCAGAAAACTAACAATAGATCTCCCGTATGATCCAGCAATTCCAGTGCTGGGTATATACCCAGAAGAACTGAAAGCAAAGACACAAACAGATATATGCACACCAATGTTCATAGCGGCATTGTTCACCATTGCCAAAAGTTGGAATCAGCCCCAGTGCCCATCAACAGAAAAATGGATAAGCAAAATGGGGTACATACATACAATGGAATATTACTCAGCTGTAAGAAGGAACAAAGTGCTAACACATGGAATAACGTGGATGAATCTTGAAGACCTTATGTTGAGTGAAGCAAGCCAGGCACTGAAGGATGAACAGTATATGACCTCACTGATCTGAACTGAGGAAAGTGAGCAGTCTCTGAGAACCATTGTCTGAAAGATAGGTTAACAAGGGAGAGTAAGAGAAGAGCAGGCTTTGAGCCATCATCCATATGGACATAATCTATGGTAAAGGGATAGAGTGTGGCTGTATGTTGGGGGATGGGGCAGATGGGTGGTGGTGTTCCTGGGTTTGGTGGTGCAGCACTGGTGGGTGGGTGGATTAGGAAGGGCAGGTTCAAATTCCCAGGGCATGTAACTGTGAATCTTGACATTCCATGGGTCAGGATAGGGTGGTATCATGGGCCCTGGGGGGCTGGGGGGAAGGGAACCATCAAGATCTAATGGGGTGTTTGGTGGTCATGGGTAAGATTTTTCATTACCTTACAGCAATGGACACAGGACATAGTAAATATCATCAAAATTATTAAACTATCATCTATATTGTAAACTATACTGTCAATCATAGACAATGGTTAGTTGCTATATTTTGCTTTCTGTATAATAGTTATAACAATGCTAACATGCAAAAAAAAGGGGGGGGTAATATGGGGTGGGTAAGGGGGGGTGGTATGGTATCTGGGAGTCTCCAGCACTCCGTGTGTGACTTTGCTGTGACCTAAAATTTCTTTGAAAATTAAATGAAAAATTGGGAAACAATGGGGATTGAGTGGGGGAAGATGTGAAGGCACACTGGAAATCCGATAACACAGTGATAAAAGGAAGGCAAAAAATGAAAATAGAAAGGGAAAAAAAAAGAATAAATAAATAAATATATATATATTATATATATATATTTTTAAAGGTATTTCCTTTGCTTTTTTGCCCATTTTTTTGAATGTCCCAATCCACTAATTATATTTTGTTTTGTTTTTTTGTTCGTTTGATTATTTGTTTTTGGTTTTCTTTCTTGTTTTTTTTTTTCTTCTTTTTTTTTTACCCTGAGTTTCCTTATGTTTGTCTCTTGCAGGTAAGCTTATCATACTTCTTTCTTTTTCCTAGTAAATGTATTTGATTATTTTATGGACTACATGTTAATGGAGGATTTGGATCACAGAAGGGTTACAATGGGTACTGCAGGGGATTAATGGTGGGGGGTGTCTGGGAGGGGGGATCCATGGGAATTAGTTTGTACGAATATACATGAATATATACAAAATCGTTCTAAAGATCAAAAGATGGGGCATGGTCACGATGGGTGGACAATCACACAATAAATGAAGAAATCTGAATTCCTAGCCTGGAGAGCTCTGCCACAGTCTCCAAGGGAGCAGCAATAGTCCTCTGAGCACAGGGACAGTGTCTGTCAAAAGAAGATGATCTACTGATGTGTTCTTTTTATTGATGACTACTCTTGTGAGTCTTTGCTCTTGTAACTGAGACTTAGGCTGCAGTTGTGGGGTGCCTAAGGGTTGCCACCTGAAAGCCTCCTTGTTGCTCAAATGTGGCCTCTCTCTAAGCCAAACTCAGCATATGATTGCACTACCTTCCCCCCAACATGGGACATGACTCCCGGGGATGAGCCTCCCTGGCAATGCGGGATTAATACCAAGTGCCAACTGGCAACACAACTGGAAAAAGACCTTGAATTAAAGGGGAAAAAGGTAAAGACAAATGAGTTCAAGTGGCTAAGAGACTTCAAAGAGAGTCAGGAGGTCATCCCAGATGTAACTCTGACACACACCTCAGTAGGAGCTCATAGAACATCTAAGTGCCTATCACCCCACACAGAGGGGCTCCTGAGAGCTCTGGAGACACCCAGGTCCTATATAAGTGAGGATAGCCCCAGAGACTGATGCCTTATCAGTGGGCTCTACTTTGGAATCTGTGCTCCTGATAGTGACAGAATTGGACTCAAATAAGTCCTCCCTGCACAGGGTTCATCGGTCCCTTCTATTCAAACCTATATGTGATGCAGAAGTTTTTAGGTATACTTCCAGAGACTCGAGTCTCTGGCCTACCTATGTGCCAGGTTACGTGGAATCTCAGTGGAGCTACAACTCCTACCCTACAGCTCAATGGACTCATCAAAGTCACCGGGCGAGGACACAATGATGGGCAACGGCCATCCCAGGGAATGGAGGGGGCCTGCATCTGCATACAGGATCATCCCACCCACCATATACATGGGATATAAGCCCTATCTCACTTGGAGGTGGAGTGGACATCACCATCCCAGTCCCTTCAGGATTGGGGGGAGAACTATGGGCTAGAGTGGACTTGATGGTATTCTGTTGTACACATATGGTGATTCTAGCAATGGAAGAAATTATAACAATGAGGTGGAGCCAGTGGCCACTTGACACTTTTGGGGTAGGGATGGGACGAGTAGTTGAAATACAGGGGCTTCTTTGGGATTTGGATGTTGTCCTGAGTCCCGTTGTGGCAACGGATGTAAGCCATTTTAAATCAGCACACACCACTCAGAACTGTGTGGGAGAGAGTGTGGTCTACGATGTGAACTGTGGTCTAGGGTTGGTGGCAAGGCCCCAGGATGTGTAAGTCCATTGAGGGTGGTGGGCCACACTTGTGGGAGTTGTTTGTGTGGGACGTGGCGGGAGGTGTGGGAGTGGGCAACATGGGAATCCCAGGGGGTTCTGTGTAGTATTTTCGGTATTCTAAGCACCTCTTAAAATATATTTATTTATATATATATTTTTTAAAAAAATGGAAACAGAGAGATGGAGAGGTGAGGAATTTTCTTGTTTACTGTTTGTCATTTTTTGTTTACTATTATTGTTGAAACAATGAAAATACTCTAATAATGATTGAAACGATGAATGCACAACTATGAGATTATACCAAATACTATTATTGTACACATTGAATGAATTGTATGCTTTGTTAATATGTACCAATAAAATAGATTTGTTTAAAAAAATTTTTTTTAAATAAAAAAAAAATAAAATGAAAAAGTCAGCCTCATCAATATCAGTAAGACATTCATTTCCAATGACATTTTTTTAGTTTCTCTGAAAATTTTATGAAAATTTGTAATAGATTTAAGTTTTTGAAGAGTAGCAAAGTAATGATAGTTGAAAACATAATTCAGTGTAGATGAAAATAACAGAGAGCTTTCTTAAAGCAGGATACAAAAGATCAATTTAACATATTTTTGTTGTTGCAAAGGAAGTCACTAGCCTGATTAATAAGGTATATATTTCTGGATAGCAAGTGGATTTTATATATGAATTTATGGAAAAACGTGATGAGTTATGTATTTCCCATGAATCACAATGGATATCAGATAATTATGGTATATCTGGGATGCTATAAATTTTTCATTTTAAATGTAAATTTATGACAAAAAATGTGCATAGAAATCCTAGCAGCTTTGGGAACTACCACAGGTAGTTTGAAAAATAAAGTTATAGAATGGAAGAATGTTGAGGACATGTTTTTGCCTGTGTGGTTGAAGACCCAAATTACTGTCTTTATTATGGCATCCACTAACTTTAAAACATTGGTCAGAGCATTTAAACTGATGGACCTCAATATTCTCAGAATACTAATTAAGAGGATTGTACCTCTTCCTTCACAAAAATGTAATCATCTATTGCCAAGTTAGGGAAGAATTATAAGTATTTACTTATATTTCAAAACAGATTATTTATTACTGATTCCAATCAAGATTAATATAATTTTGCTGCTACTTTTTCACCATTGGTCCAAGTAAGTTAATTATCTTTGTGCCTGAATGAAATGTCAAATTAAGTAAAAAGCACGTTGGGTAAATGATTAATTTTGTGGGGGTAAAATTATAAATGAGCAACAATTTTATATTGCTTCAATGAAATACCTAGAAAAATTATAAGAAAGGTAAATTTGTTATTACAAAATTAAAATCTTAGGTCTATAAAGCCCTCATAATAATATTTACTATATTTAGACATTATGTTAATTTAAAACAACATTAAAATCCAAAGAGGTCAATTAGCTATTGATATTTATGCCAACACAATTCAACTGTCTATGAGTCCTGGTGAAGCGAATTGAGGTTCTGCCCTTGCTCAAGCTTCCATAGTGGATTAATATATATTTGCACTGATTGTTAGGTCATTGAAAAGAAGCATAAAACACAGGAAATGATCATTTCATCTGTTTATGTTCTCAATATTCTGAGAACCAATCTAATATTTCTAAATGTCTTTAATAGCCTATCATCCTCCACACTGGAACTCTTCCCTGAAAAATTAAGAATAGTATTACATCTGACTCAAATTTGCATTCCTTCAAGCAACTAACAGGATTCTTTTCATGTATATGGCATAAAATAGCTAAAAAATATTGTCAGTCATTGACTTAATTAAACATTCTCACCTCCTGAATGTTATTAAAGCTCTTTGTTCCTACAGGAGACTTATTTCTTGCTCTTCTGTTTCTCTTACAAATCTTACACATTCCTGAAGGTCATGTGAAAAGAGTAGGTCAGTTATGAAGCAATTCCTCCTATATACACATATGGATTCAAACACTTTCTCTCCACCAGCTCTATTATGATATTTATTTTATTATACTTTATAAAATAAAGTAGTTACTTTTATGTTTGCCACAACAATAAAATGGGATTTTAATGGCCTTGAAGGTGAGAAAGATATCTTTAATTAATTGTCATGAATTTTTCTAATTTTTCAATAATAATTTGGTTGTTTATTAGCCCCTACAACCTTTCTAAGTACCAAGAACAAAGAATGAGAGAACCGCATTTATTGTACTATACAGTATATCATATATGGTGTCTTTATTTTCTTTTGCTCCATACAGTCACCTATAAAGTAAGTCATATCTCAGTTTTGCACAAAATGAGTGATGCCAAAAACAAACAATTTTGTCTGGTTTACACAAGCAGAGACATAAGTAATCCTTTTTATCTAAAACTTATTTTCTTTCCATTGTAAAGAGCTTTCTCTGAGAAAAATTTTAAATGATCTTTAAGAATGAATTCTTTTTTATATAATAATATTTATTTTTAAAGAGGTTTTAGAAAAGAATGAATTCTTGATGCAAAGTTCATTCACAAATCAGATAGATGTTATGCAATAACTGAAGAAAAAATTTGCCAATGCATGCATTGAATATAAAAAAAAGTAAGTTCTATTCATTATTCTCCTGACTGTGTCATTGACAACTCAGAGTGTAGATTAGAGGACCGAAAGAGATCACCGCTATGCAAAACACAGAAGCCACTTTGAGCTGGAGATTTTTTTTTTTTTTGTACACACAGTAGAGGAAAGGATGGTGCTGTGGAAGAATGTGATGGCAGTCAGGTGTGAGGCACAGGTAGGGAAGGCTTTGTGGAGTCCACGGGATGAACACATCTTCAGGATGGTGACAATGATGAACATATAAGAGGTAAAATGATGAATGGTGTGCTCACATCATTAAAGGTGGCAAAGATGAAAAACAGCAACTGGTTGAGATATATATCCAAAAAGGAGAGAATGAGTAGGGAGGAGAACTCACTGAAGAAGAGTTTGATTGTGTCAAAACCATGAAATGATAACATTGAAGAGAGCATGTGATTCTCAAAGAGCATGTTACTCCCCATGCATATGATCCAACCACCAGCATGGCACAGATATTCTGAGACATGGCAGCTGTGTAGAGCAGAAGTTGCAAATAGATACAAAGTGGTCACAAGACATCACAACTAATAGAAAGGATTCCATCACCACAAATGCACAAAAGAAAAAGAATTGTACTACACATCCTAAAATGATGTGGCTCTGTCTTCTACAAGTAGGTTCAGCAGCATCTTGGGAGCCGTGATGGAAGAATAGCAGAAATTCGCAATCAGAGGTGGCTGAGGAAAAAGAACATGGGGGCATGCAGTTTGGGTTTTAATTCTGATGATTGCAATCATTCCATGATTTCCTACAATAGTAATAATGTAGATAGCCAGAAATATCAAGAAGAGGACCTATAGTTCTGGGTAATCTGAGAAGACCAAGGAGTCAAATTTAGCCCCAGCAGTTATATTTCTCTCTGTTAGCATAATTTCCTATTGATGGAATCTGAAAATCAATCTGAAAAGAAAAGATGAAGGAGCATAGTGGATACAAAAAGCATGGTTGTGTATCCCCTGTCTAGACTGTAAGATGAGAAAAATAGAACTTTGTCATAATCCTGACAGGTATTAAATATCCAAGACTGGAATATTTAAAATATCAGAAATAGAATTACTGGTTAATATTACTTTTCAAAAATCACAAAACTTCTTTCTGTTCATGTTCATAGATGTAATTTTAAAGACTTGAAAGTGTAGTAATTATTAAATCAAGCACTTTGGATAGTAACATGTAATCATATCCACATTTAAGACATTCTAATCTCAGTGAACTTCATGAGTTCTGGAAAGAAAATGAAAGAACAATTTATGTCTTTCCTACAAAAACTAGTGAAAAGTGGAAGCACCTAAAGTATCTTCTGTAATTAAAACTAATTATTACATAATGATGTTATGGATATATATTATGAGATAAAGAATGAATATCCCTTTTATATCCTTTAAATCCAGACTTTAAACATCATTTTAGCACTTTCTCATTGTTCTTCTTTTTCACTAAATCATACATCATTGTCAATACAGATTTATGGTTTCAAAAAAGAATATCGATCAAATTGCTTTCTTCTACAAGTGAGTAAATGGAAATCCAAGGAAGCCATGACATTCTCATTGGGATAAAGATATTAGAAAATCAACCTACAACTACAGCTCAGATTCTCCTACTCTCTGAAATGCACTCATCTCTCTATGCAAGGCTCAATATAGAGTAAGATATTAACATTTTCATTTGCTAAATTTCACATTTTCAAATGCTTCATTTTGCTAATTATTTTCAACAATTAAAAGACAAGCTTTAGAAAATAAATTTATGGAAATTAGCCCAATGAAAGTGTTTAGAGTCAAAGAGAGACTCTAAAGAGTGGTGTCAAAATGAAACTCGGGGGAATGGAATTTAGAGAAGTATCCTTATTCAAGATTAAGTATGGAAAAAAGTATTAAACTTTGAAAAAAATTACATAGCTTTTCTAGACACCCCAATCTTCTATTCCTTCAAGGGATCTAGAATATGCATGTGAACATGTATTACTTGTTAAGAAGAAGGATGAGAATCTTCAGTTGTCACTACACTCGAAATACATTCATGATAAAGGAGTTCTTAATACAGAAAGCATAGTAAGACTTCTCAATTTGGTCCCTAGCTAAGTTTGTCAGATAAAATATAGACAGATAATGATTTTCTTTTGGGATGAGTATATTCCACATATTACCTAAAGCATACTCATATTTTTAAATGTTTTCATTATTTATCTGAAGTTCAAAGTAAATTGGGCATCTTGTATTTTTTTTTTTTTCTAAATCTTGTTAGGCAGTGCCCAGAACCACTGAGAATCTCAGCATGACCAACTGAAAAGGTAGGGACTTTCCTTATTTTAGTTCTGTAAATTCCACATATCAATAACCCCCTTAGTCAAAACCCTAGAATGAAGATCTCTTACTACGCTATCATTTTTGGCCATGTCTTCTCTTGTTCTGCAACCCAAGAGACAGGCTCTGTATGCTTCAACACTGAAGACCTGAGGTCCCATGCGAAGAGAGGGCTCTCAATGATCTATCTGCTCCTTATACAAGGATTTAACGGCAATCACAAGGCAGAGTTTTCCAGACAATTTTCACTATTATAAAATTCCTTCTTAGTGCACTTTTTCTGGATTTCTCAACCTCAGCACTATTGATATTTTGGGTGGAAAACTCTTTATTGTGGGGAGCTGTCCTTGCATTGTAACGTGTTTATCAAAGTCTTTGGACTGTGCCCACTGAGCCCCAGTAGTTGCCAGTCCTCCATCGTGGCAATCAAAAATGCCTCCAGTTTTTGCGAATTTACCTCTTGAGGTAGGGTGCTCATAACAACTCCTAGCTAAGAAAGACTCTTATTATTCCCTTGATTCTGATAGATTTAAGGTTTCTTCTATCTGAATTCAACTTACAACTAATGTGCATATTTAATATCATAGTATCTTTTTTTTCCCAAATGATGGCATTACACAGATTTTTAAACTATATTATCTTTCAATCCAGGAAATATGATATTTAAATCTTCCTTATGGCTTCTTTACTTTTTATTTCTTTTTGCCCTAATGAACAAACATTTTTCCCATGCTCTAATATCTAATTCTATTTATTTTGTTTCTCCAGAAGACTTATTTCATTCCTTTTAAGTTAATTTTATTTAAGTAACTGTATCTTCATCCTTTTAAAACTCTTCTAAAATTTCACAGAAGTAGGGAGACATATAATGTAGAAAACTGTCAGGTCTGTGCCATTCTATTTCTCCAGCTACTGGGAAACATTTGTTCAGGACACTGTGTTTGAAGATAAACATATCCAACTTGCCTATACAAAGCTCAGTAGAGCTGGCTTTCTCTACCCCAAATATCGAGATATTTCATTTCTGTGGTGGCTGGAAATTTCCCCAAAATGATTTGTCCCATGAAGAGCTGCTTGAATGAAAACTTCATCTGCATACCTTACATTTAAAAGAATATTCCTATTTTCTCATAATCTGCACACAAAAGGCAACAGACTTCCTGGTTCTGGAGAACATGTTTGCACAACATGCTAAGACTCCTATATCTACTTCCACTTATTGTGGCACCAGGACCCTGGAGAAAATCTGTTGCTTTATTCTCTAGACACCTCAAAACAAGCAATTAATATTAATTTCTGTTTACTGATGTAATTCAAGTTCTTTAGTAACCTTGAAGTAAAACAACAGCCTATTTAGAAACCTTTTAGATGAAAATTAGCTAAAAATTTAAAAGTCCTCTCCCTGTGCTCTGTAATCTTCCCATAAAATCCAATATTGATTGTATAATTAGGAATCATAGCAGAAGTCAACTTTTTAATTTAATGAAAAATATTAAAGTATCTTCTTGTTCCTTGCCTCTGCAAGGCATAACAACAACCCCAATGACAAAACTACACTGGGGAGGTGAGAGGATCCTGCCTTCAAGTCCTCTGCTATGTGGTTATCTTCTGCCAAGGGTGTTAGATGCAAGATTTCTCCTCATATACATGAGGACAGGACAACAAATGTTGGGAGTTGTTTTCTCAGTGTCCCCAGAAGAAGCTATATCTTGGGCTAGAACCAATATTACTAGGGTTTCTAATGTTTTTTGTCAAAATCCCAGATCCTTGATAAGCATACATAGTACCTAATATTCACAGCATTATCTCATCTTTGTTTGGATTATCAGATAGTTTTCAACAAGTCATCCAGAATTCTGCATTCAGTTAACAATCTATATTTCCACCAATTTTTTAATTCTATTTTCTTTCTTACTCCTGATATATCCTTAGGATATATTTTAATTATTTCATACTCATCCCATTCACTAACCTCCAAACTGGTCTTCCTACTTATAGACTTGTCCTCTTATATTTGCTAATCACACAGCTACTAAAATATTTATTACAAAAATAAATCAACTTACATGTATTTATTTGTTTGAGGATGCATAAACACTTCTGGAAGTATATACTGGGAATTTTATATATGATTGAGAGAAAGAGAGAGAAGTGGACCATGAGAATGCATTGTTTATTCCAAATATAATTAACTTAAATAAGTGTAAAGTAAATGAATATAACCAAGTTCAAGCTATCATGAGAAAATCATACCCCAGTGTGTAAATGAGCATAATTCAGAGTCACATAGGTGCATGTTTGAGTTCCTAATAATGGCATCCAAATGCTTCTTGCTAACCAATTCCTCCCTTTTTTTCTGTAAAAATTATGGTTCATAAATATCAATCCCTATATATATATCATAGTAGTTTTGGGGGGCTTTATTTGATAAATACACCACACTAGTTGGATTAATCTGCAAGAATTTATTGTCTCACAATGTGGTGGATTGAATTGTGTGTCCCACTTTGGGCATGTCCTTTGTCTTGGTCCATATTCTGACGTATGTGGAACCACTGTATAATATATATTTTCAATATGATACTTCAGTTAAGTTTGGCTCATCTGATTGGGTTTAATCCATATTTCAGCAGTCCTATATAAGCAAAATGAAATTTTGTTGCAGAGAGAAGTCACCAAGGGGAGCAGCCAGAATCTGGTGGTCAACAGAACCCTAAAGAGAAAGATGAAGACACCCCCATGACAATTGTCACATAACTGAAAAGCTAAGGACCCATATTCCTTGGCAGACAGCCCCAGACAAGCACAGTCTTTAAGGAAGAAACATTACCTTGCTGATTCCTCAGTCTTGGACTTCTCTTAACCTCAAACCATGACCAATTTTGTTTTAGCAGCAAACAAACTACATTACATAGATTAGAAGGCTACATGTGCAATATGATAACAGGCCAAGGTTTTTCCTGTAGTCTGTAGAGTCCTAGTGAAAGCAGTCCTCCATCACATGAACAGTTCTCTCTGGCTCCTCCTGGTTTCTTCTGACATCTCAGGTCTGAATTTTTCTATTCATAAGGCTTTCAGTCATAGGGATGAAGGCCCACCTTTATAAAGTTTGCCCACACCAAATAAGATCTTTGAAAATGTTATTCACAAATGAGCCCACACACTGACATATGTCAACATATTCAAAGACACATAAAAATGGATATACATCCCCTAGATGCAGATTTAGACTTGAAAATGTTTCTTGTGGGGAACATAATTCAGTTTGCAATTCTGCATATCTGTACATTTGTGCAATGTCTCATCAACTTAAGTGAATTTATCCATCAAAACTGCTGTGATATAAACATAATAGAAATATAATTACAATGATTAACAGCATGAAAAAATTGTCAAAAATTAAGTGAAAAACAGAAAGAATGAAATGGTATCTATACCACGAATGCAATTTTGAAGAAAAAAAAAAGGAGGGTATCTTAAAGGAAAAAGGATGGAAACAAATACATGGAAATGACAAATGCTCATGATTGTAAGATACAAATTAAAACAAACTAAATCTGCTGAATGTGAGCTCTGAATCCTTGAACCAAGTTCCTATTCTTTGGCAGTCAAAATTTCCGCTCATCATACTTTCTTTGCTTATTTCTCAGAACACAGTGTGTTGTACTTACCTGTTCATATATTTATTTGGCTTTCTCTCCTACTAGAGTGTGGGCTCCTGGAGATCAAAAACTATTTCTCTTTCACCTTTGTATTTTCGTCCCCCATTTCCGTGTCTACTCAAGCATACACATTACTGTTTTTGAAATAGACTGGAGCCTTATTTTCTTCATCTGAAACATTTGAGATAACTATAATGCTCTTCATGCCTTCATGCTAGAAGTAAGAACATGACAATTGTTCAAGTCCATATATTATTTGTTGCATCCAGGCCTGGGTCTCCAGTCTTATCTAATCTTCTAGCCTTCTGATTTTTCTTCCTTGCTATACTGGTCTTCCATCTTTTGTCAAAGAATCAAATAATCATGAATTGAAAAGCATTCATACCTTGAGTAAGCTATGAAAATTCACTTTAAAATGTGTAATAAAATGTGGCCTCAATAGTTCTTTTCCCTCACAGATCTGAATCCAAATTATATTCCATTGATTATTATATATATTTTCATCTATTATAATATCTCTTAGATTGTATATATTTTAAAATTAAGAATAAAAGTTCCTTATGTCATAGTTTTATTAATGAGTTTATTTACTTTGGATATGTTTAGTAATGGTGAAATTTATGAGAATTTAACCATGAAATGGTAATGGACATTGGGAAGAAGGGGGCATAGTGAGAAACATACCAGAGATATTGGTCCTGACACTTGGTCACAGTTTCCCCATATATTTAATTCAGATATTCATGTGTTTGCAAAGTACTAATAGAGAACAATTTGATATTTGCTCTTTCCAGGTACATGTTTTCAAAATCAGTGTTATTGATGAAATCAATATTATTGAAATTTTGACCACAAGAGTTTGTTGGATTTGTCTAAAATCACAGCTAGTAACACAGGCAAAACTTGCCATAAAATCTGTAGTTTTTTTGTTTTTGCTTTCTTTTCTGTTTGTTTTGTATATTCCTCAGCAAAATATTATTCATTATTTAACAAAATATAAAAATAAACAAACAAAAAATTACTTTCAATGGTGATATTTATGTCACAGGTATAAATTGAAAATATTTTGGGCTTGGTTCCAGACCATTGACAGTGAGTTTGAATTGTTTTTGGTTTCTCAGTCCATATAAAACTTATGTTTACAGTACACTCTAATCTATTAAGCTTGCAATAATATTATGTCTAAAAAAATGTACATACCTTAGTTAAAATGTGACATGGACACACAAAGTGAGCACATACTTCTGGAAAAATGTCTAGAATGACAAGGCTTCTCAAAAGTTCAAAGTTCAATTTCTAAAAACACCTAATATTTGCAACACACCATAAAACAAAGTTCAGTAAAATAAGTGATGGCTTAGTGATTTTAGTAGTTTTAAGTATGGTTTGCCCTAAGCCTATAATATCCTGAAGTACCTCTACTTTCTACATTTGTAAAAGTAGTTCTGATTATAATAAAAATCACATAAGGTGATACCAAAAGAATTTAACAACTGGGTATATTGGAACAAAACTTCAGAATATGGATCGTTTTAATCCTGAAGTCTGTTTCCTTAGTTCTTAAACAGGTTTTGTATTGAAACATTTGCATTAATATTTAAATTCTGAATATCATTTTTTGATGGTTATTGATTTTTCTTTAAAAAGCAAATTTTAGTCTGAGATGAGCAAATGCTTATACAATATGATTAAATGATTCATTGGAATGTGAATACCAAATAAGATGAAATCTTACAGAAAGATATTTACAAGAAACTCTCCAATATGCTACCATTTAAAGTGATGTTTAATCTTTTAATAATTTGTAAATGCCCTCCTTCTACTTCTGGTTACTGTACCCAGCTAGAGGCACAGCACAATTCTGTCCATGTTACAGTATGGCAATCACTAATTGAAGAGAGAAGTATATTCCATTGCATCACATAAAAACAATATATTTTATGGTTCCATTAGAAAAAAGTTGTAAATTGAGTGTTAAATAACATTATAGAACACTTATATTTTCTCTTTACTAAAAAAATTAGGTAGGGCCTGTGTGATATTATCAGGGACCTGGGGGAAAGATCAATCATAGGAAGATAGTTGATTTCAGGATGTTTTCTATTTTAAGAAGTATATAAAAGACCAATAGAGAAACAAGGGAATGGAGCAGAGTGCTAAAACAACTAAAAAGACAAAAAGAGAAATAAAAACAACATACAACATACATTAAGCCAAAGAAAATATGGCTGAAGTAAGAAATTAATTGTAAATAATAACACTGAATGTTAATGGATTAAATACACCACTCAAGAGACACAGATTGGCAGAATGGATAAGGCAATAGGATGCATCAGAAAGCTGTCTACAAGAAACCCACTTTCAACCCAGGGATTCAAGGAGGCTGAAAGTGAATGGCTGCAAAACAATTTTACAGCAAACAATAGTCAAAAAATGGCAGGAGTATCATTCCTAATATCAGACAAAATAGACTTTAAATGCAAAATTATTGTAAGAGGCAAAGATGGACAGTATATATTAGTAAAAGGGGTAATCTCTCAAGAAGACAGAACAGTCATAAACATTTATGCACCTAATAGGGGTACCTCAAAATACATGAGGCAAACTCTAGAAAAACGAAGAGGAGAAAAAAATGCCCCTACAATTATAGTGGTGAAATTGAATACACCATTATCACCATTAGACAGAACATCTAGGCAGAGAATCAATAAAGAAACAAAGACTCTGAACAATACATTAGAGGACCTGGACCAAAAAGACATATACAGAACACTACACCCAAATACCACAGTATTTACATTCATACTCCAAGATAAACCACATGCTTGGCCACAGAACAACTCTCAGAAAGAATTCAGAAAGATTGAGATTATACAAAGTAATTTCTCTGAACACAATGGGATGAAATTGGAAATCACTAAGGGCCAGAGAAACAGATTAGGCACAAAGATATGGAATATAAACAACACACTCTTAGACAAACAGTGGGTCAAGAAGGAAATCTCAAAAGAAATCAGTAACTACTTTAAACCTAATGAAAATGGCAACACACCATATTAAAACATATGGGATGCAGCCAAAGTTGTCCTAAAAGGGAAGTTCATAGGAAAAATACATATATTAAAAAAGAAGAAAGAGCTGAAATTGAATACTTAACTGCACACTTGGAGGAATTGGAAAAAAAACAACAAACTACACCTAAAGGAAGTAGAAAGAAGGAAATAACAAAGATTAGAACAGAAGTAAATGAAATAGAGAATAAGAGAGCACTAGAAAAAATAAACAAAACCAAAAGCTGGTTTTTTGAGAAGATCAATAAAATTGACAAAACCTTAACCAGACTAACAAAGACAAAGATAGAACAGATGCAAATACACATACTAAGGAATGAGCAAGGGGATATCACTACTGACCCCACAGAAATAAAGAGTATCATAAGAGGATACTTTGAAAAATTATATGCTAACAAGGATGATAATTTAGAGAAAATGGACACATTTCTAGAGATGCACAAACAGCCTACATTGATGAAAGAAGAAATTGATGAACTCAACAGTCCAATTACAAGTAAAGAGATAAACTCAGTCATCAAAAACTTCCCAACTAAGAAGAACCCAGGACCAGATGGCTTCACAGCTGAATTCTACCAAACATTCCGGAAGGAGCTAACAGCAATTCTGCTTGAGATCTTCCAAAAAATAGAAGTAGAAGGAATATTGCCTAATGCATTCTGCGATGCCAACATTACCCTAATACCAAAACCAAACAAAGATACCACTAGAAAGGAAAATTACAGACCAATTACTCTAATGAAACTAGGTGCTAAAATCCTCAACAAAATACTTGCTAATCGCATTCAACAACACATCAAAAGGATTATACACCATGACCAAGTGGGTTTCATCCCGGTTATGCAAGGATGTTTCAATATAAGAAAACCAAACAATGTAATACACCACATAAACAGATTGAAAGAAAAAAATCACATGATCATCTCTATAGATGCGGAAAAAGCATTCGACAAAATACAGCACTCTTTCCTGTAAAAACACTGCAAAGAAAGAAATGGAAGGAAACTTTCTGAATATGATAAAGGGTATTCATTGATATTGTTTTGGGAAAGTCCCAAGAGAATAAATAGAGAATGACATTATTTTTATTTTCCAGGTCTAGTGCAGTAAAAATATAAGAATGCCAAACAGTCACCTGAAAAGATTTATTGTATAAGTCAATGTCAGAAGGGTTTAGGGCAAATATTGATGATAACATACATATATGAAATATGTTTAATTGACATGATTCCTATGCTTTAGAAATCAAAGATCTGATATTTAATAAAACTGTGTTTCCTGTTATTCTCATGAAGATTTACATAAATCTTTCATGACATTATGATCAACCTAGGACATTAGTAGAAATTAATGCATATAATCATTAAAATGAAAACTTTTAAAATATATTATTACATAGAAAACAATTCTCAATTCCAGAATTTGTAAAATTAAAAAAAATTAAAACTTTGAAAAATTTCAAAAATGCTTCCCAATTCTAATGGAATATACAAATTATTACTAAAGGGACCAATTTCTTGTTCTTACAAACTCCAAATTTGTTAAATATGCAAGCATAGGTCATACAATGCTTCTGTTTAATGATTTAGAAAAAAACGTAGAGTTTTAAGAGCAGTCCCTAGTGGAATGTATTCTGCCTCAAAGTCATTTCAGAATGAAGTGTAAAAAGAAAAGAAAAGATTAACCCAATGATACTTATGTATTAAATATCTAGAAGAGAACAGACCTATGCAAGAGGCCAATGCAATTGTTTTGACAAATTTTAATAGTTTACTTACCATTTTTTCTTAAATATATGACAGTAAATTGTTGACATTTTATAACGAAATATATTTATATACATAGGTATTTTAAATTAAAATCATATACTTAACTGAACCATAGAATAAAGCATTGTGAGAACTAAATAAGAGGATCATAAGGCAGATTTTCCTTGATGGCATTGCCCTTGATTAAGTAGTTTATATTTTGCAAGTCAATTTCCTCTTCGTGTTTTGAATTGGTGTCTGGATTTCTGTTTTCTATATTTGTCCAAAATATGTCTATGCCATCACCAATAAAGAACCTAAGACTACATAATTCAGAGAAAAAATTTATGCAAAGTTTTGGGGAAAAGTTATGGAAAGCCAAAAAGTTGCAAACTGGATCATATTTTAATCATATCATATTGTGCAATTTTGGTTAACAATCAGTTTTATTCTGAATTTGTTTTAATCTTCATAAAAAGAAAATCCTGTCTGGATTTTGTTACAAAGTTGTTGCAAAGTTCAAAGAAAATAAAAAGACCATGCTTTATTAACCAAAGATATTTTAAAGTCTGATTTTAATATCAAAATATTAGTGTTATCTCAAATCTGTACTTCAATAGTTGTTGAGAGTACAGTCCAATAAATGTGACTCATGAAGAAAATGAAATTACAGCATCATAATATCATTCTGAGCAAGTAAGTTTTGAAGATCACTAGTTAAATCCCATCATTCAAAATATAAGGGCTTTTAATTTAAAGTTCAGTATCAAATGAATAAATATAGTTTGAAACTATACATCATTGGGAATATATTTTATTGAACCAACATGATACTATACATGCAAATATATTTAAGTAATTGAGGTTTAGTAGTGCTTAACTTAGTTTGAGTCTCAAGCTTATGGAAAAATAACACTGAATTGGTAAATATATTGTGCAATTGTTTTCACTATAAATTTTGACCCCAAGTTGCATCATTAATATTTATGAACTTTATTTAAAATTGGAACATTGGTGATGCATTTTCTGCACTAATGTAGTTATCTTTCCTCATCAATTCACCTTAGATAGCGTCCTTATTTCAATCTCTTACAGATTGTTAACATGGCAATCTTGAAATAAAAATTCCATTCCAAGGAAGATGGTTTAAAACAATTAATTTAGTTGAATTGCGCAATTTTAAGATTTAATACAGCTTAAAGAATATCCAGTAAGGAGTAAGGTTTCTCAGCATACCTTCAATTATACTATATGAATATATATTCTTATTTATAAGTGAAAACAATATTTTAAATTTAAGATATATTTTTAAATATTAGCACAACTCATCTATTTCACTTATTAATTTGAAGGGACACAAAAACCTTATTTTAATTATATGCATGTAAATAAAAATCCACCTAAATAAAATTTAAAAATTATGTACTCACATGAAATTAAGCTTTAGAAGAAACTAAGATTATTAGGATAAACAGGCAAAGCCAAACAAACATCTGGATGCATTTATTGATACAAAATTAATACTCCTACTAATTAAATGTGATTTGACATTCTAACCAAAGAGTTTAAATAAATAAATTTATGAAAATCTGGTTTCCTCTGTTCTCAAGGCCAAAGTTGATGGTTTTCTTCCATTCTTGGAAATATTCTCTTTGATTTCCTTTTCCCCATAATCCAATGATTCCCCATGTGTAAACTGCCCCTTATTGGCTAGTGCCATAATTTTAGACTGGAAAGAATCCTGGCTTTCTATTCCTAACTCAACCATACATTTTAGAAGTGAAATTGCAAGTTTGCCTTCATTTCCTTCAAAAATATTTTCATCTGAAATATAGACATATGTTCCCCTTAATCAGTGAGTGAGTTCTGAGTTTCAAATTTAAAAGTGAAAAAAAAAAAAAAAAAAGAGAGAACTTTGTAAAGAATAAACTACTATGTAAATGAATATGGTACTATAGTCAGTTTGATGGTCAGACAAGAGTGATAGTACATTAGAGAGGTAAAAATTACTTGAGGCTTTTCTGGATTAAGTATATACAGAAGACCTAATGAGCACTTAGAATTCAGAACTGGAAACCAGAGTTTTGAATCCAGTGCCCAAATTCATTATCACAAA
>JAKSZT010053994.1:185284-237483 GCA_026826555.1 Tolypeutes matacus | reverse complement strand
CATGTGGGAGGCCCCGGGTTCGGTTCCCGGGGCCTCCTGGTGAGGGCAGGCACGCCCGCGCGGCGTGGTTGGCTGATCCGGCGAGCACAGGCAGCAAGGGGGGGATACATGAATAAATAAATAAAATCTTTAAAAAAAAAAACAAAACAAGGAAACAGAGAACTTGAACAATATGATAAACAAGTTAGACCTAACAGACATATACAGAACACTGCATCCAAACGAAGCGGGTTATACATTCTTCTCAAGTGCCCATAGATCTTTCTCCAGGATAGACCACATGTTAGGTCACAATACAGCTCTCAACAAATATAAAAAGATTGAAATTATACAAAGGACCTTCTCAGATCATAATGGAATGAAACTAGAAATCAATAACAGAAAGGAAAAAAGTAAATTTGTAAATGTGTGGAGACTGAACAACACACTCCTAAATATTCAGTGGATCAAAGAAGAAATTGCAAGTGAAATCAGTAAATATATTGAGACAAATGAAAATGAGAACACAACATATCAAAACTTATGGGATACAGCAAAAGTGGTCTTGAGAGGGAAATTTATAGCCCTAAATGCCTATATTAAGAAACAAGAAAGAGCTAAACTCAAAGATTTAACTGAACAACTTGAGAAACTAGAGAAAGAACAGCAAACCAATCCCAAAGCAAAAAGAAGGAAAGAAATAATAATGATTAGAGTGGAAATAAATGAAAATGAGAACAGAAAAGCAATAGAGAAAATCAACAAAACCAAAAGCTGGTTCTTTGAGAAGATCAATAAAACTGAGAAACCCCTCGCTAGACTAACAAAGAAAAAAAGAGAGAAGATGCAAATAAATACAATCAGAAATGAAAGGGGGGAAATTACAAATGACCTCACAGAAATAAAAAGAATCATAAGAGGATATTATGAGAAACTATATGCCAACAAACTAGACAACCTGGATGAAATGGACAAATTTCTAGAAACTCATAACCAACCTACACTGACACAACAAGAAATACAAGAACTTTACAAACCAATCACAATTAAGGAGATTGAATCCGTCATCAAAAATCTCCCAGCAAAGAAAAGTCCAGGACCAGATGGGTTCACAGGTGAGTTCTACCAAGCATTTCTAAAAGAATTAACACCAATCCTGTTTAAACTCTTCCAAAAAATTGCAGAGGACAGAAAATTACCTAACACATTTTATGAAGCCAACATCACCCTAATACCAAAGCCAGATAAAGATTCCACAAGAAAAGAAAATTACAGACCAATCTCTCTCATGAACATAGATGCAAAAATTCTCAACAAAATACTTGCAAATCGAATCCAACAGCATATCAAAAGACGTATACATCACGACCAAGTGGGATTTATTCCTGGTATGCAAGGCTGGTTCAACATAAGAAAATCAATCAATGTAATACACCACATTAACAAACTGAAGGAAAAAAAACACATGATCATCTCAATAGATGCAGAAAAGGCATTCGACAAAATCCAACATCCTTTTTTGATAAAAATACTGCAAAAGATAGGAATAAAAGGAAAATTCCTCAATATGATAAAAGGCATATATGAAAAACCCACAGCCAACATCATACTCAATGGGGAAAGATTGAAAGCTCTCCCCCTAAGATCAGGAACAAGACAAGGATGCCCACTGTCACCATTGTTATTCAACATTGTACTAGAAGTTCTAGCTAGGGCAATTAGACAAGAGAAAAAATTAAAGGTGTCCAAATAGGAAAAGAGGAAGTAAAACTCTCACTGTTTGTGGATGACATGATCCTGTATTTAGAAAATCCTGAAGTATCCACAACAAAGCTACTTGAATGAGTTCAGCAAAGTGGCAGGATATAAGATCAACACGCAAAAATCAGTAATGTTTTTGTACACTAGTACTGAACAATCTGAGGAGGAAATCAGGAAGAAAATTCCATTTTCAATAGCAACAAAAAGACTCAAATACCTAGGAGTTAATTTAACCAAGGAAGTACAGGACCTATATGCAGAAAACTACAAAACAATGCTAAAAGAAATTTAAAAAGACCAAAACAAATGGAAAGACATTCCGTGTTCATGGATTGGAAGAATAATATCGTGAAGATGTCAATCTTGCCCAAACTGATTTATAGATTCAATGCAATACCAATCAAAATCCCAACAGCTTACTTTACAGAATTAGAGAAGGCAATTACCCAATTCATCTGGAAGGGTAAGTGCACCCGAATAGCCAAAAGTATTCTAAAAAAGAAGAGCAATGTGGGAGGAATTTCACTGCCTGACCTTGAAACATGTTACAAAGCTACAGTGGTCAAAACAGCATGGTACTGGCATAAAGATAGACACATCGATCAGTAGAATAGAATTGAGAATCCAGAAATAAACCCTCACCTATACAGTCAACTGGTTTTTGACAAACCTACCAAGCCCACACTGGTGGGAAAAAACAGTCTCTTCAACAAATAGAACTGGATATCTATAACCAAAAGAATGAAAGAGGACCTCTATTTCACCCCCTATACAAGAATCAACTCGAAATGGATCAAAGATCTAAATATAAAAGCCAGGACCATAAAACTACTAGAAGAAAATGTAGGGAAACATCTTCAAGACGTTGTAGTAGGTGGTGGTTTCTTGGACTTCACACCCAAAGCACGTGCAACAAAAGAAAAAGTAGATAAACGGGACCTCCTCAAAATTAAACACTTTTGCACCTCGCAGGACTTTGTCAGAAGGGTGAAAAGGCAGCCAACTCAATGGGAAAAAATATTTCGAAATCACATATCTGATAAGGGTTTAATATCCAGGATATATAAAGAGATGTTACAACTCAACAATAAAAAGACAATGACCCAATTAAAAAATGGGCTAAAGACTTGAATAGACATTTCTCTGAAGAAGAAATACAAGTGGCAAAAAAATACATGAAGAAATGCTCAACATCACTCATAATTAGGGAAATGCAAATCAAAACTACAATGAGATATCATTTCACACCTATCAGAATGGCCACTATTAAAAAGACAGAGAACTACAAGTGTTGGAGAGGATGTGGAGAGATAGGAACACTTCTTCACTGTTGGTGGGAATGCAGGATGGTACAATCACTATGGAGGACTGTTTGGCAGTTCCTAAAGAAGTTGAATATAGACTTGCCACGTGACCCTGCAATACCACTACTGGGTATACACCCAGAAGAACTGAGAGCAGTGACACTAACAGACATCTGCACACTGATGTTCATAGCCACATTATTCATCGTTGCCAAAAGTTGGAAACAACCCAGGTGTCCATCAACAGATGAATGGATAAACAAACTGTGGTCTATTCACACGATGGAATATTATGCAGCTGTAAGAAGAAATGAAGTCATAAAGCATATGGCAACATGGATGACTCTGGAGGACATTATGTTGAGTGAAGCAAGTCAGACACAAAAGGACAAATACTGTATGAATTCATTACTATGAACCAAATATATTGTGTAATATATTGTTTGATTCACACACACACACAAAAAAACAACAAAACAAACAAAAAACAAAACAACAAAAAAATTTAAATGTATCCATTACATTTAATTGAGAAACGTATATATTTATTCATCTGTGTTTACTTTTTAGTTTTTAATTGCTTATGTTTTCAATTATTAAATGTACAAAATAAAATTTAAAAAAAAATAAAATAAAGTCAAAGGCAAAAAAAAAAAAGAGAACATAGAAAGGAGCAAGGAAAAAAAATAAGAAGAAAAAGTGTCAAACAGAAAACTTACACACACAGAACCACAAGCTAAATAAAACTCTAGAAGAGAGAGAGAAGCTAATCAACTGAATTAACCAAGTAAAATAAAATGATGACTACAGGGCAACAAAAAATTACAAACCACACTGAGAAACAGGAAGACATGGACCACTCCAATAAACAAACTAAAAACCAGGAATATATGCAGAACATGAAACAACTGATCAAAGATTCCCAAACAAATATCATGAACCTACTTAATGAAGTGACGGAAGAGATTAAGGATATAAAGAAGACACTGGGAGAACATACTGAAGAAATTGTAAACATACACAAAAAGATAACAGATATGATGGTGATCAATGGCACAATCCAAGAAATCAAAAAGATGCTGGATTCAGATAACAGCAGATTTGAACAGGCAGAAGAAATAATTAGTGATGTGGAAGACAATAGAGCTGAAATCAAACATAGAGTAGAACAGATAGAAAAAAGATTTAAAAATCCAGCAGGGACTCAGGGATTTAACCAACAACACAAAACACACCAAAATATGCATTATGGGCATCCCAGAAGGAGAAGAGAAGGGAAAGGGAACAGAAGGAGTGTTGAAGGAAATAATGGCTGAAAACCTCACAACCCTATTGAGAGAGATGGATGTGCAGGTCCAGGAAGCACAGCGCACCCCAAATAGTATAAATCCCAACAGGCCAACTCCAAGACATATACTTGTCAAATTGTCCAATGCTCAAGACAAAGAGAAAATACTCAAGGCAGCAAGAGAAAAGAGAACCATCACATACAAGGGAAGCACAATAAGATTAAGTGCTGATTTCTCAGCTGAAATCATGGAGGCAAGAAGACAGTGGTATGACATAGTCAAAACACTAAAAGAAAAAAACTTATAGCAACGAATTCTCTGTGCAGCAAAACTGGCATTCAAAAATCATGGAGAGTTCGAAATATTCACAGATAAACAGAAATTAAGAGAGTATGTCTATAAGAAACTGGCACTTCAAGAAATAATAAAGGAAGTTCTAAAAGTTGAAAGAAAAATCAAGGAAGAGAGAGTTGGAGGAGAGTTTAAAAACAACTAAAAGACAAAAATAGAAACAAAACAACATATGACATACATTAATCCAAAGAAAATATGGCTGAAGTAAGAAATTCATTGCAAGTAATAACACTGAATGTTAATGGATTAAATTCACCACTCAAGAGACACAGATTGGCAGAATGGATAAAGAAATATGATCCATCTATATGCTGTCTACAAGAAACCCGCCTTCAACCCAGGGATTCAAGGAGAATGAAAGTGAATGGCTGGAAAACAATTTTACAAGTTAACAATAGCCAAAAAAGGGCAGGAGTAGCTATTCTAATATCAGACAAAATAGACTTTAAATGCAAAATTATTGTAAGAGACAAAGATGGACACTATATATTAGTAAAAGTGGTAATCTCTCAAGAAGAGAGAACAATCATAAACATTTATGCACCTAATCAGGGTGCCTCAAAATACCCTGAAACTCTGGAAAAGCTAAGTGGAGAAATAAATGCCTCTACAATTATACTGGGGTACTTTAATACACCATTATCATCATTAGACAGAACATCTATAAAGAGAATCAATAAAGAAACAAAGACTCACAACAATACATTAGAGGACCTAGACTTAATAGACATATACAGAACAATACACCCAAATACTGCAGGATTTACATTCTTCTCAAGTGCACATGGATCATACTCCAATATAGACCACATGCTAGGCCAGAGAACAACTCTCAATGAATTCAGAAAGATTGAAATTATAAAAGTAATTTCTCTGATCACAATGGAATGAAATTGGAAATCACTAAGGGCCAGAGAAACAGGCTAGGCACAAGGATATGGAAGTTAAACAACACACTTTTAGACTAACAGTGGGTCAAGGAGGAAATCTCAAAATAAATCACCAACTACCTTGAAACTAATGAAAACGACAACACAACATATCAAAACCTATGGGATGCAGCGAAAGCAGTCCTGAGAGGGAAGTTCATAGCCATAAATACATATATTATAAAAGAAGAAAGAACTAAAATTGGAGACCTAAATGCACACTTGTAGGAACTGGAAAAACAACAACAAACTAAACCAAAGGGAAGTAGAAAGAATGAAATAACCAAGAGTAGAGCAGAACTAAATGAAACAGAGAATAAGAAAGCAATTTCTAGAAGAAAAAAATAAAAGCTGCTTCTTCGAGAATATCAAAAAAATTGACAAACCCTTAGCCAGACTAACAAAGAAAAAGGAGAACAGAACAGATGGAAATACACAAAATAAGGAATGAGCAAGGTGATATCACTACTGACCCCACAGAAGTAAAGAGTATCATAAGAGGATACTTTGAAAAATTATATGCCAACAAGGATGATAATTTAGAGGAAATGGAAAAGTTTCTAGAAACGCACAAACAGCCTACATTGATGAAAGAAGAAATTGATGAACTCAACAGTCCCATTACAGGTAAAGAGACAGACTCAGTCATCAAAACCTCCCAACTAAGAAGAACCCAGGACCATATTGCTTCACAGCTGAATTCTACCAAACATTATAGAAACAGCTAACACCAATTCTGCTTAAGCTCTTCCAAAAAAAATAGAAGTAGAAGGAATATTGCCTAACTCATTCTAAGATGCCAACATTACCCTAATATCAAAACCAAACAAAGATACCACAAGAAAGGAAAATCACAGACCAATTTCTCTAATGAACCTAGATGCTAAAATCCTCAACAAAATACTTGCTAATCGCATTCAACAACATATCAAAAGGATTATACATCATGAGCAAGTGGGTTTCAACCTGGGTATTCAAGGATGGTTCAATATAAGAAAATCAATCAATGTAATACACCACATAAACAAGCTGAAAGAAAAAAATTACATGATCATCTCTATAGATGCAGAAAAAGCATTCGACAAAATACAGCACTCTTTCCTGATAAAAACACTATAAAAGATAGGAATAGAAGGAAACTTTCTGAATATGAAAAAGGGTATATAAGAAAAACCCAAAGCTAACATCATCTTCAATTGTGAAATCCTAAAAGCCTTCCCTCTGAGATTGGGAACTAGACAAGGATGCCCACTATCACTACTCCTATTCAACATTGTCTTAGAAGTACTTGCTAGAGCACTGAGGCAAGAAAAGGATATAAAAGGCATCCAGATTGGAAAAGAAGTTTGAAAAGTTTCATTATTTGCAGGCAACATGATCCTACACATAGAAAGCCCAGAGAAATCTACAACAAAGTTTCTAGAACTTATGAAAGTGTTCAGTAATATTGCAGGCTATAAGGTCAATGCTCAAAAATCAGTTGCATTACTGTACACCAATAACAAGCAATCGGAGCAGGAAATCAAGAAAAAAAATGCCATTTACAATAGTAACTAAAGGAATCAGATAACTAGGAATAAATTTAACTAAAGATGTAAAGTACTTATGTACAGAAAACTACACATTTTTAAAGGAAATCAAAGAAGACTTAAATAAATGGAAAAATATTCCCTGTTCATGGATAGAAAGACTAAACATCATCACGATGTCTATCGTACCCAAACTTATCTACAGATTTAATGCAATCCCAATAAAAATCAACACTATATTTTTAAGGAACTGGAAAAACTAACCACAAAATATATTTGGAAAGGTAAGGGGCCCAAAATTGCCAAAGACACATTGAAAAAGATAAATGAAGTTAGAGGTATCCCATTATCATACTTTAAAACATATTACAAAGCTACAGTGATCAAAACCGCATGGTATTGGCACAAGGATAGACCTATTGACCAATAGAATCGAATTGAGAGTTCTGATATAGATCTTTGCATATACAGTCATCTGCTATTCGACAAGGCTACCAAGCCCACTCATTTGGGAGAGTATGGCTACTTTAATAAGTGGTGCTTGGAGAACTGGACATCCATATCCAAAAGAATGATAGAAGAATACCATCTCACACCTTATACAAAAATCAGCTCAAAATGGATCAAAGATCTAACTATAAGAGCCAAAACCATAAAGACCTTGGAAGATAATGTAGGAAAGCATCTACAGGATCTTGTAATAGGAAATGGTTTCATGAACTTCAAACCAAAGCACAATCAGCAAGAGAAAAAATAGATAAATGGGATCTCCTCAAAATTAAAATCTTCTGCACCTCAAAGGATGTTATTAAGAAAATAAAAACGCAGCCTATCCAAAGGCATAAAATATTTGGCAACCATATATCTGTTAAGAGCCTAATATCATGCATATATAAAGAAATCCTACAAATAAAAAGACAAAGAGTCCATTTAAAAAATGGGCAAGAGACCTGAAAAGACACTTCTCCAAGGAAGAAATACAAATGTCTAAAAAGCACATGAAAAAATGCTTGATATCGCTTGCTATCAGGGAAATGCAAATCAAAACTACAATGAGATACCATTTTACACCCATCAGAATGGCAGCTATTAAAAAACAGCAGACTCTAAGTGTTGGAGAGGATGTGGAGGAATAGGAACACTCATCCACTGCTGGTGGGATTGTGGAATGGTCCAGACACTGTGGAGGACAGTTTGGTGGCTCCTCAGAAAACTAACAATAGATATTCTGTATGATCCAGCAATTCCACTGCTGGGCATATAACCAGAAGAACTGAAAGCAAAGACACAAACAGGTATATGCACACCAATGTTCATAGCGGCATTATTCACCATTGCCAAAAAAGTTGGAATCAGCCCCGGTGCCCATCAACAGATGAGTTGATAAGCAAAATGTGATACATACATACAATGGAATATTACTCAGCTGTAAGAAGGAATAAAGTGCTAACACATGGAATAACCTGGAAGAATCCTGAAGACCTTATGTTGAGTGAAGCAAGCCAGGCATTGAAGGATGAACAGTATATGACCTCACTGATTTGAACTGGGGAATGTGAGCAGTCTCTGACAACTATTATCTGAAAGATAGGTTAAAAAGGGAGAGAAAGAGAAGAGTAGGTTTTAAGCCATCACCAATATGGACATAATCTATGGTAAAGTGATAGAGTATAGTTGTATATTGAAGGATATGACAGTTGGGTAGTGATATTATTGGGTTTGGTGTCAGAGTTGACAGGTGGGTAGATTAGGAAGGACAGGTTGGAATACCCAGTGCTTGTAACTATGAATCTTGTGATTCCATGAGTCAAGACAGGGGAATGTCATATGCCCCAGGGGGATGGGGAAGAAGGAACAGTTAAGATCAAATGGAGTGTTTAGTGGTCATGGGAAAGGTTTTTCATTACCTTACAGTAATGGACACAGGACATGGTAAATATCATCAAAAATTATTAAACTGTACCGTCTAAATTGTAAATTATACTGTTAACCATTGACAATGTTTAGTTACTATATTTTACTATCTGTATAACAGTTATAACAATGCTCACATCCGTTAAAAAAAAAAAAAGGTTTTAATATGGGGTGGGGAAGGGGAAGGGAGGTTGGGTATGTGGGAATCTCTAGTATTCTGTTTGTGACTTTAGTGTGATTTAAAACTTCTTTGAAAATTAAATGAAAATTTGGGAGACACAGGGGAATGTGAGGGGGAAGGTGTCACAGTACACTGGACATCTGATAATACAGTGATAAAAAGATAAAAGAATATTTCTTTTCAAAAAAAGGATTTCTTTATTTTTTTCCCACTTTTTTGAATGTCCCAATCTAATTATATATATTTTTTAGTTTTGTTTTTATTTTTTCTTCTGAGTTTCCTTGTATTTATCTCTTGCATTTAAGCTTATCATTATTATTTCTTTTTCCTATTAATTGTATTTGGTTATTATATGGGCTTCGTCTTCAAGGAAGGTTTATATCACAGAAGGCTTACAATGGGGACTGCAGAGGACCATTGGTGGAGGTTGTCTGGGATGGGGGATTCATGGCAGTAAGTTCATATGAATATACATGAAAGATACATAAAATTGTTCAATTGATGAAGAGATGGGGCATGGTCACGGTGGGGGGACAATCACTCAATAAATCAGGGAATCTGAATTCCAAGCCTGGAGAGCTCTTCCACATTCTCCAAGGGTACAGCAACAGTCCCCTGAGTGCAGGGGCAGTGTCTGGCAAAAGAGGATGGCCCACTGATGGGTTCTTGTTATTGATCTGGAGGAATAGGAATCCACTGCTGGTGGGATTGTGGAATGGTCCAGCCACTGTGGAGGACAAAGCCTTATGAGTCTTTGCTCTTGTAATTGAAACTTAGCCTACTGTTATGGGGTGCCTAAGGGTTGCCACCTGAAAGCCTCCTTGTTGCTCAAATGTGGCCTCTCTCTAAGCCAAACTCAACATACGAATGCATTTCCTTTACCCCAACGTGCGACATGACTCCCAGGGATGAGCCTCTCTGGCAAAGAGGGATTAATACCAAGTGCCAACTGGCAACATGATTGGAAAAAGACCTTGAATAAAAGGCGGGAAAGGTAAAGCAAAATGAGTTCATGTGGCTAAGAGACTTCAAATAGAGTTGGGAGGTCATCCCAGAGGTAACACTTATGCACACCTCAGTAGTATCTCATAGAACACCAAAGTGGATATCACCCCACACAGAGGGGCTCCTGGGGGCTCTGAAGACACCCAGATCCTATATAAAGGGGGATAGCTGCAGAGATTGATGCCTAACCAGTGGGCTCTACTTTGGAATCTGTGCTCCTGAGAGTGACAGAGTTGGACTCAAATAAGTCCTCCCTGCACATGGTCCATCAGTCCCTTCTATTCAGACCTATATGTGATGCTGGAGTTTTTAGGTGTACTTCCAGAGACTGGAGCCTCTGGCCTACCTATGTGCCAGCTGTGCCTGGAATCTCATTGGATCTGCAACTCCTACCCTACAGCTCAATGGACTCATCCAAGTCACCTGGTAAGGAGACGACGATGGGCAACGGCCATCCCAGGGAATGGAGAGGGCCTGCAGCTGCAGGCAGGATAATCCCACCCACCATATACATGGGATATAAGCCCTATCTCACTTGGAGGTAGAGTGGACTTCACCATCTCAGACCCGTCAGGATTGGGGGAAGAGCTATGGACTAGAGTGGACTTAATGGTATTCTATTGTAGACATATTTTGATTCAAGCAATGGATGAAATTATAACAGTGAGGTGAAGCCGGTTGCCACTGGACTCTTTTGGGGCAGGGAGGGGAAGGGCAGTTGAAATACAGGGGCTTTTTTGGGAATAAATAAATAATAAAAAAAAAAGAACATCACATCCTCAATCGACAACCCTTAATTTTTAATGACTCTCTTAATCTCAAAAGAAATGACTCTATAGAATTCAGAAACTGCATAACTATTTAACAATCAGTTACATTTACAATGGATTAAAAAATAAATTCAGAAAATATCACATACATGTAAGCAGGATACAGAAAGGAAAGATAATTCATGATGCAGAATTATGTGGGCCCATTCATGTGCTTTGCATCTCACTGTTTTCTCTCTTTCCTCAATGAAATGCTGATTTTCCTCCTAATTTTCACAATATATCTTTCAGATTCTTGAATTCATATTTCCTTAACTATTAGTGCTAACAAAAATAGACATTTTCTATTTCCACCTACCATTCATATATAAAAACTTTGTACAAATAAAGGGAAAATTGACACCTGTTTTTCAACCAATGATCCCACAAAAAAAGGGAGGTCATATACTCAGAGCAAAAGTGTGAAGGCAAGTAGAATAATATGCATATCCAATTGAGTAAAATCACAGTCTGTCTTTGTATCCCTAAAATTACTCCTAGAGGTGCATAAGCTACACATGATTAAATATTGGGTAAATTATGAATTCAGAAAAAGCATTTATTTTATTCTAAGGAAATGAGTTTTCCTTGCAGGTTGTTTGTAACTACTTTCCAAAATATAGTGTGTATATATATGAACTAATTAAATTTTCCCTTATTATTATTTCATATAAAGCATTTTTGGGATACTTAATTTTATAGTCTCTTGATGTTGATGATTATTCAAGTGTAATTGTAAGCAAACAAAAATAGGAACTAACATTTTGATTAACAATATCCACATATATCTACCAAGTCAATGGGGATGTTGTGTTTCTCTATGGGATAATAATCCTTGTAGATTCATCTTGTTCAGTGGCAAGAGAAGAAGTTAATGTTTTATTATGGGGTTTCAGTAAATATAGTGGATTTTTAATGGATGCTGAGTAACCAAAGGGGTTTAAATTTCTACTCATTCATCTTTTGGACTCATATAAGAAATATACTCTCCTAATCTCTTTTCTGTAATATGGAGACTAGGAGTCTGAAAATTACATTTCTCCTCTACTGTTAGTTTTTGCCAAAAAGGCTTCAAGAAAAGAGAGAAATTGTTTCCTTATCCTGTAAAAATAAAATGTTAAAGAATGATGAACATGACTTGAGGTAGCTATGTGAGGATTATGAAGAAACAACAAACTGAGAAAATAAATAAAAATTAACCAAGAATGAAATCAGATAAAACATTAATGACAACACTTTATATATCATTCCAGATCAATTTTAAGGCTTAGGAGTTGAATAAACACCTATTTCACAAGAACTAAAGTGAAAACCTGAAATGCCTTTCAAAAGCTACTCCTCTCCAGAAAATCAACGGCATCACACTTTTCTCAAGGCATTCTTCATTTCTGAGTTTCTAAGAGTAGAGAAGAGCAAGCATTTTATCTGCTGGAAAAGTAAAGGGTGGTCAAATGTAAATGAAGAAAACAGGTTTAAAAAATAGCACCATAACTGTGATGTGAGAAATTCAAGTGGAAAGAGCTTTACTATGGTTTTCTGCATGGTAAGCCCTGAAGGTGTATAGTATCAGGAAATAAGATAGCATCATAATCACAAAAGACACCAAAGCAATCAGACCTGAATTCACAATTACCAAAAGGCCAATTCTGTTTGTCTCAGTGCAGGTCAGTTTCAGCAAAGGTAACCCATCAGAGAAGTAGTGATATATCTCATTGGGATCACAGAAGGGTAAGAAGTTTGTGAGAAGAAACCGACTGTCAGAGTAGACCAATCCTCCAGCGTAACAAGCTATGATGATCGTGTTACACCTCTAACTGCTCATGATGATGGTATAGTGCAGAGGCTTGCAGATGGCCATGAGCGGTCACAGGCCATCCCTGTAAGGATAAAGATCTTGGTGCCACCAAGGAAGTGAATGATAAACAGCTGTATCACACAGTAACTGTATGAAATGATCTTCCTCTCTGCCAGTAAGTCAGTCATTAGTTTCCGTGTCACTGTAGATGTGTAGCAAAGGTCGTAGAGTGAGAGGTAATTAAGAAATATAAGGGTTGGTCAATTAACTGACTGCATGAAATAGAAATTATAAGCAATCTTCCCATCCAAATGGCAATGTAACAAAATAAAAATAATACAAAACAAAGTATTTCTAAGTGCTTGTTTTGGGAAAGTCCCAAGAGAATAAACACAGTGACATCATTCCTCTTTTCCACGATCCACTGCCAAAAAATACATAACATTCACCTGAAAAGACAGAATTCATAAGTCAATATCAGAAATATTTATAGAGAATTAAGATGATAGTACATGTATTATGAAATTGTTTGACATAATTCCAGTTTCAAAAAAGTTGATCTTTAACAAAAGCATGTTTTCTGATTAATGTTATCATGATTTCCATAAATCTTTCAGAGCACTGTGTTCATTCTTCACATTAACAGAAATGATTATGTACAATCAGTCAATTAAAAACTTTAAACAATATTATCAGGTAGTAAACAGTTCCAATTCCAATGTGATAATCAACTAATAACTTGGAAAAGTCAGCTCTATACCCTAAAAAAGACACAATTAATTCACTATAGATAAGTATAATTCATGCATGTTTTTTTAGTGATATAGAAGCAAATGTCAAGTTTTAACAGTGGTCACTGAAAGAATATAGGCTAATTTAAAATAATTTTAGAATGAGGTAAAAATAATGTAACAGTATAATGATATGTATATATTTTAATAAGTAGAAGAAAAATCTTTCTGCACGATGCCAATGTAATTGATTTGACTAATTTTTTATTGCATAGATCATTCACCTTTTTTAGTTGTTTGTGACAGTAGGATTTTGACATTTTATAACAGATTTATATTTATTTATTTAGATGTTTCAATTAAAATCATATATTTGAATGAAACACAGAATAAAGCAGTAGATAAAGCTAAGAAAGAAGCACATGAGGCAGTTTTATCCTGATTGTTTGGTCACTGAAATATCTAAGGTTACATGGGTTATTTAAGAAAGCCATATACACATTCTTTCTGCATTTATTGATACATAATTAATTTCTATACTAATTAAATGTATTATCCCATTTTAACCAATTTGATAAGTATGTGAAACTCTATTCCCAGGGCCAAAGATAGTGCTTTTATAGTTTAATTTCACTGTCTCCATAAACTAATGATTCACCATGAATGAACTGCTATGTATTTTCTAAGTTCTTGATTTTAGATAGAGAGTATCCTTACTTTCTCTTCTTGACACAGCCATGGATTTTAGTTATGAACCCTGTAAGTTTCTTTATTTCCTTCAAACAATATTTACTTCTTCTAAAATATTGAGACATAAATATTCCTTTAACTAAATCAGTGATTGAATTCTTAGTTTCAAATTTATGATTAGATAGGGGAAACTTTTAAGAAGAATAAAATACTATGTAAATGGATATGTTATTATGTTACAATTTCTTGTTCATTCAAGAGTAATAGTACTTTAGAGAAAAATTACTCGAGGCTTTCCCAAATTAAGTATAAACAGAATACCCAACTAGTCTTTAGCAAACTAGAACTAGGCACTAGATTTTTTTAGGTCTAAAACCCCAATCCATAATCACAAAAAATGTAGAATTGAAGTATCAAAAAATTTAATGTTAAAACACATACTTTTTCATAATTACCTAATTATTACTTGCAAAACCCATGTAATATTCACAATTATTGGCATTGCACCATTTCAGGTATTCTTCTTTTGATATGTGGATGAAAAGTTGATAATAAATTAACACAGAAACTCTATGTCTATAAAAATGTGGATAATACTGTAATGTAATCTACAAATGTGCCTTATTCCTCTCTCCTTGATGTGTAGCCAACTTATAAAAAGTAAGAAACTTATACCTATCATACATAAAAAAATCACTGAAATATATATACATCAATAAATATATTGATAATGGATGGTCATGATGGTAGCACAACATTGTAAACACGATTAACAGCACTGGAACATATATCTGAATATGACTAAAAGGGGAAATATTAGATTGTATATATGGTAACTGAATAAAAATAAAAAATAAATCCATGGAACTACATATGCAAACAGTGAAACCTAAGTTAAACCATAGCCTTTATTTAATAGTAAAATTATAAAAATGTGCTATCATCAGTTGTAACAAATGTTTCACACCAATGCAAGGTGTTGGTGGTGGAGTGGTTTAAAGGAATCCTGTATTGTATGCATGATTTCCTATAAACCCACAACTTTTCTAATGGAAAATAAAGAAGCACTGAACCTCATGCTCTGAAACATGAACAATGCTTTTACGCCCACATATATTTGCACTGTAAGAACAATGGATTAGGAGAAAAGGGATCATGAATCTTCCTCTGGTCCGGCTTTCTTCTCACTCTAGGAACTTGTAACCACTAGCTCTTAGGTTTGCCTTCAGCAAAATTTTGGATCCAGAATCTTATAAAGATACTTTTCAATTAAGATATTGCATAGAACCCCTGGGCTATTAACCATTGTTAAAGATAAAGTTTACTAAAATCTATAAACATAATGAAATGAAATTACCTGGGTTTATATTCTGATTTTTCTATGAATATGGATATAACATCAGTAAAATTTTTACTAACTAAATTAAACTAAACATCAATAAATCCAATATCTGACATTAACATACAATTTTGAGCAATTCCATGTGTTTAACATTTCTAAACACCTTATAGTTATTGACTCTTTTTATTCTTCCCAATAACCTATTGAAGAAAATATTATTAGTAAATCTATATTGTAGAAAAGCAAACTGAGGCATACACAAATTAATTAGCCCATGGCCATAGAGCTAATAAAAGCTAGAGTCAAAATTAAAAACAATTTATAATTCACATTGCAATACACTTGGCAAAATGGTTTACACTTAGCATGGTTCCTGACTCATATAATCAATAAATATCTGAAATTTCCATTAATGAGGCAGCCTTTCACTGACTAAAATCTTTCAATCATTAATCTATGCCATAGAAAATTGTATAAGTACTTTATTTGAATGATCTCAAACTCCTCAAGGGCAGAGTGACTGTCTTACACCGTTCCTTGAAATATTGGGATGTACTTATGAAATTTAATTTTGAATTCTAGTTACCTCTTCTTCATCCGTATGTTTTTTAGCATGTGATATATTTTCTCAGAGCATCATATTGCTGATGAGTACATTGGGGATAATTATCTCCCAGAGCTGTTTTGAGAAATAAGGAAAGTAAAGTATGTGCAACTATCACCTAGTATATGCTAGAGGCTCAATGAATAATCATTCCTATTTTTAATCTCTGTTCTCTCTTTGTAAAATATATGCTACCATCCATATAGCCAATCATCAGTACATATTGTAGAAGGAATAAAAGAAATAAAATTTAATGCTTTAAAGCAGTGCATAAATAAATATTGAATAACTAAAATCATTGCCATCATAATCATTACAGTCAAGAACATCAGGTAATAAAATCAGTAGAAATAAGGTAAATGCAAATTCCAATTTAAGAGGATTCCATTTGATCTCTACTCACCTGTTTGGAGTTATTGGATAAGTCAGTATTTGAGGGTAATAACTGTAGTGAATATTGCAGGGTGATTGTTCTTTTGTTTAGAGTTTTGGCACTACTTTGGTAACATGTGAATCACTTTTTCTTAATATTTCATTGACTTACTACAAAAAGTCCTAAAACATTTTTTCTTCTTATTTGAATTACCCACTCCACTAAGCATTATTTCCCTGTTACTGACAGTTCTGCTTCTCTGTTTAAGATACCCTATTAAACACTAAATGAACAACTTTTTGAATATATTGTTTTTTTAATATCAAAACAAAAACATATAACCATAAAAATCAGAAACTATGCCTGCACTCAACTTTAACTTTTTAACAATAAGTTATATTTACAACGGAGGCAAAAAGTACTTTTAGCATATATCACACATTCAGGCAAGCTACGGGAAGGGAGTAGACATAATTCACCACACAGGATCTTCTGCTTCTGCTTCAATTATTGTGAGTCCATTCCTATACTTTCTTCTCAGTGTTTTCTCTCTTTCCTCATTGAAATGCTGGTCATTCTCCTACTGCTAAAATTAATTCATCTTATTCAATTCATATTTCCTTCATCATTAGTGCTATTAATAATATGCACTTTCTAATTCCTCCCACCTTTCTTAGAAGAAAAACTTGTACGATTTTAGAGATAGCTGGCACCTGTCACTCAACCAGTGTTCTCTCAAATATACTCAAATGAGCTAAATACTACAAATACAGGGGACTAGCTGGCACACAAAAACTAGTCAAATCTCAAACTGTATTTGCATCCCTAAAATTATTTCTAGAGGTGACCATGCACACAAATAAAATATTGTGTTAAATATAAATGCTAAAATTATATTTCTTTTATTCTAGGGAAAATTTTTTCTTTGCATGTTGTTTGCAAATATCTTCCCAAATATTGAAATTACCAAGTGGATTTCCTTTATTTCCAAGTAACCAGAACCATTGCATTGATAAAATAAATCTAGTTTATAAAGAATATGTGAGCCACAATTAGCGCAGGTTCATGTGATTTAGGCATCTTAGTCACTAGACATTCCTCCTGGGCCACACGATGGAATGGTTCTGCTCTTTATGCAAAGAGTTGTGTTATGAAAACAAATTTGTGAGTGTTTTGCTTTCATGACCTCTTTTTTACCATAATCTCTTTAAACTGAGGAGAAAAGAATGGCTTTGGCTATCTTGTTAGATAATGGTAATCTCTCTTCAAAAGTGGCTTTATTTATATTCTCTGAGAGCATTTGAATGGGTTTTGTTTACTTCTAAGTATCATTTTAATAGATTTCCTGAAAAATTATAAATCCTAGAATCTTAGAAAATTAAAAATTGGAAACTTAATCTCATACTACGTGGATTACAAAACACCCATCAATATAATTTAGAAAAAAAAAATACAGCTGAACACATTTAAATTTCTCTCCAACTCCTTATCATTTCCACATATCACTTTGTCCTTCTTTTCTTCTTTCACATCTGCATCCAAAGTTGAACTTGACTTCCAATATGATGTGTGAGCAGAATAAGTATTAGCAAGTGTGTAATGTGTTTCATATACTTATTAAATTATTTAAATTTTAATAAATTTTTTGTTATTAAATTTTAAAGGCAACCAGTGAGATGGACACTAGGAAAGTCATAATATAACACTGTCTAAGAACACCAGTGAAGAAAGAGATTACCAATAAAAGTCAGAGGAATAGCTCATTCTAGGTGAAGGGGAAAATTCAGATCAGTAATGGTCATACTGGCTTTGGAAATAAAGGCAGTGCTCTACTTCTTGATTCGTGTGAAGGTTACAGGGATATTTCAATTATAAATATTTTTGTTCACTTTTCTTTATATATTATATTTAATTATTTAAAAGGTTAAATATTATTCAAGGCAAGTCTAAAACAATAATCCAAGTTGTTTTCCTTTTAAAATTATAAATAACACATTAATAACATTCACATACACAAATCTTAGAAAATAAGTCTGATTAGTTTTCTTGGAGGACCTTATGATTTTAATATATACACAATTTTGTGACTTTGCACATTTTTTTTTTTTTGCCATTCTAGAAAGCAGGAGACATTTTCACTTTTTAGTGCTAGTGGATTAAAGGTCCCATTTTCCTGTATCCCAACCACCACTCTTTGTTTCAATGATTGTCAATTAGGCAAAATATGATACTTCATTACTTAAATTTGCATTTTTAATAGCAGTAATCATAAGACTTCATTTGCTATTGTTATTTCTTCTTTTGTGGATTCTGTTTTTTATATTGAGCATATTTTGAAGGTTTTAATTTTGCTGCTGATTTCTATGTTTCCTCTAATTAAAGATTTTATCCCTTTTCTAAACCATTGTTCTTGCAGGAGTTTCTTAATTATTACTTTCTTTTTGAATTTTTCATTTTTTGTAATTTTGTTGGTAGCATTTTTTAATTATTAAAATTCATTTTACTTTTTAGAGATAGTGTAGGTTTACAGAAAAATCATACAAATAGTAAAGAATTCCTATATAACCCCCCACACACATACATTTTCCATATTATTAGTACTTTGTATTACTATGGTATTTTTGATACAATTGATGAAACAATTTTATTATTAATTATAATAGTATCTGTAGTCCATAGTTTACATTAGTATTTATTGTGTTTTACAGCTGCATTATTTTTAAAAATTTAATTTAATTGCATTATTGTTGGATAAAGTTGTTTATGTAATGCATATTTGAAATCTGAAGAAACATATATTACATTCTAGAATATGATTTTTTCAAAGTTACCTGTGTTCACTTAAATAAAATGCAAAATCTGGAATCTCTGATTCAAGTAAGCTGTATGTGATACTTAGATCTCATTATGTCTATAAACTACAAACATATGTTAAGAATTGCAGTAAATTCCTAGTGTGTTGAAATTTCGTCAAAATTTATCAAAATACTAATTATGTTATTGTTTTCTATCTTTAAGTGTATTTTTCTTACATTAGTATATTTACTAGCTTTCTTTGGCTTGATACTTGCCTAATAAATCTTTATACTTTTCCTTCAACCATTCATAATTTTTCTGGTTTAGATTTATCTTTTTAAAAATAAACTAGTGTATTTTCAATCAATCTGATAGTCATTGTCTTTTAATGGAAAGACTATATATTGATTGTGATGACATGTTTCTATTGTCTTGTTTTAGCTTTCCATTTGTCCTATCTAAATGCTATATTTCTAATTTTCCTTCTTTTCTTATCATTAATATAGATTAAAACCTATTTTTTCTTATTTCAACAGTTGAACACAATGTTGGACATTTGTTTTTGTGGCTGCTATACATTTTAGCATTTATTGTCCAGTAGCAGAATAGGACATATTTTCTATTTCCTCTAGCTCCCATGGTAATCAATAAAATTTGGTTCATAAACTCTGATGGTTTAGATCTTGGTAATGGTAGCAGCTATTGAATTAAGAAGTTTAAGGGAAGAAGTGAAGAAAGATTCTATATGAACTGTAATTGACTATGTGACACAGTTTCAAAATTGCACTCCTTTATTTCAGTAGTAATGATGGGTTTTTTGTTTTTTTGTTTTTTTGTTTTTTTTCTAAGAGAGGCAACATCCCTGACCTCTTTCTTTTTCTTTCTTTTTTTTTTTTTTTTAAGATTTTATTTATTTATTCATTTATCCCCCCCTTGCTGCTTGTGCTCGCTGGGTCAGCTAACCACGCCGTGCGGGCGGGCTTGCCTTCACCAGGAGGCTCCGGGAACCGAACCCGGGGCCTCCCATATGGTAAACGGGAGCCCTACTGATTGAGCCACAGCCGCTTCCCAGATGGGTTTCTGAGTGTCAGAAGCAAGTGGCAGCAACTAACTGCTAGAGACATGGTGGCCCAATTCTATTTATAGTGGATCCAATGGTTGTATAGTTCCACTCTATGTTGATCCTTCATTTCCAGAGTTATAATTAAAATAGACATCCTTGATGAATGGTGTACTGTAAACATTGGCTTCTTGATCCAAAAAATATTCAAGCATAAGCCCATTGAAACTTATTTTGCTATCAGCATAGTGTTGCCAAAAACAATTCTGCCACTCCAAGGGAAATGCAGAGATTGCAACCACCAGAATAACTTCAAATATACAAGGGTATTAATTTCTATAAAACATACCAAATTCACTGATTTTGAACTTAAAAGAAAGTAGATAGATCTCACACACTGACATTGAATATTTGTTAATTAATTAGGTGACTACTTCAAAATCAGCTCCTGTTCCAGGTGGGGTAACCTGACTGAAAAAAATTCTGTCAGTGTATAGGGATCCAGTGTTACAGAGTATGCTTCCTCCCAAGTTAAAGTTGCTGTATCTACCTCTGAAAAGTAAGCTCAATGCTTGATGGGCCTTTTGAACTTTAGAGGATACATATACACTAAATGAGTTGGTGCTCCAGTATATGACTGAGTACCATATAATGCCGCTGGTTTTGCATGGATTTCAATGCAAAACAAGGTTTTACCTATTTAGGCTGCAGTGGAAACCACTTTGAAATTTGGGCCTTACGACACAGAAGATTTATTTATTTTTTTATATTTTATTTTTTTTTATTATTTCTTTTATTATTTCAAATTCTTTTATTTTTTTGTATTTTCTTTGTAATTTTAGAAACTATCACTATTAATTCATTTTCTTATTAATTTTATTCAGTTATTTTTTTAGCTTCATTTTTTTTATGGGTAAAAATCAAAATTCTCACAATACATATAAACATTTGCAAAATGATATATAAATATATATGCATATGTGTGTATTTGCTTACAAAAATTTTATATATATATATACATATATTTTAAGAGGTGCTTAGATTACCCAAAATATTACACGGAACCCACTGGGATTCCCATGTTGCCCACCTCCCACCACATCCCACACAAACATCTCCCACAAATGTGGCCCACCACCCTCAATGAACTTACACATCCTGGAGCCTTGCCACCAACCATAGACACAGAAGATTTAAATAGGAAAGGTATATGGAGCCTCTGTAAATCCCCATTAAGAGAATCATCATGTGCACACGTGTGATTTTATAGCAAAGTTTTAAGTTTAATGATCATCTAACCAAGAGCATTAAATATTCATATTGTGTCAACTGATCATCATGATCTCAGAGTATTCTTTTCCACCAAGTTTGGGGGTTATTTAGCATCAGTGCACAAATCTACTTAAAATCATAGGCTTAAAATCATAGAGGCTAGGTTTGAATAAGTCTGATAGGCACAAGAATATTGCATGAGAGTCTTGATGGACTGTCTTTTCTCCCACAATCAACATCTGGCCTAATGGGGACTTAGCTGAAGAGCAAATATAGAATCATGTTTATTTACATTTAGTTCTACATGAAATATGGTGCCAACTGAGAGTGGAATGTTGTAGCATTAAAGCTTCAAACATAAATGTTCCTAAATAAATCGGAGTTAAGGAATATTCTCTCAGTGAGCAAACCTCAACCAGTGAATTGTGGCTGTCTACTTTGTTTAGAGTAAGAGATGGATATATTCCAATTCATGGAAGATGGTAATAATTTCACTGGGTTGTCAGAGATTTGGAAAGCAAAGGGTGGGAGGTTAAATGATAAAGGCATATCGTAATAAGGTGTGTGGATAGACTTACTGGACAAAGTGTGTAAATATCTGAACCTTATAAATGGTCACTATTAGTCGGCCAAAGGTGTGCTTATGCAAAGTACCAGAAATCTGTTGGCTTTTACAAAGGGTATTTATTTGGGGTAGAAGCTTACAGTTACAGGCCCTAGTGAGTCCAACTCAAGGTACAATAAGAGGTTTATTCTCACCAAATGTCTGTTGCCATGTGTTTAAGCAAGATGGCACTAATATCTGCAAGAGTCCAGCCTTCCTCTTTTCTCCTAAGGCTTCATGGGTCCAGATTCTTCTGATTTCAGCTGTAGGCTGGAGGGCTCATTTCTTTCTGGGCTCAACTGCTCTGGTCTCTTCACAAGGTCAGCTGTAAATTATCAGGTGATTGCCTCATCTCTCTTCCTGTGGCTGCAGGATCAAAGTCCTCTCCTCTTCCATGTCTCTTCACAAGTGTATCATATTCTTTGTTCTCCTTGAGTGAGTGTCCATTTATATAGCCCACCAAGGGGGTGAGGACTCAACCCTGCATGCCCTAATGATGTGGTTGAATCAAGGCCCTAGTCCTGATTAAATAAACATCACACCTTTGAATTTAAATCAATCAAAGGATATCATGCATAGAGGAACAGTCCAGTTTACAAACATAATAAATGTCTCTTTTTGGAGTTCATAAATAATATCAAACTGCCACAGTCACCAAAGGGTGTTCACTGCAGAGAAGTTTCTCAACAATGATTGACAAGATTATATGTTCTCCAGATGTCATTCATCTTCTTATCTCAGCCACCTGAATTCTTACTTGGTAGTTCAATAATAAAATGACAAAGGTTGCAAGAATGAAGACCATTGCAAGGAATTAACAAGATTACAATTCCCTCACCAAAGTTAATCTCACTGTTGCTATTACTGAATTCAAATTGTTGTAGATATTGTGGCTGTGTAAAAAACAATTCCAAACTTAGTGATGTAAAACAACCAATTAATATGTTCATGGATTCTGTAGATCAGGAATTTGAATAGAATATATTGGGAACAGGCTTGTTATGCTCCAAAATGTGTGTGGGTTAAGATGGAAGACTCCAAGGCTGAGGGTGAATCACGATCTGGAAGCTGAAATCATCTGGGGGAATATTCACTTATCTGTCTGGAAGTTGATGTTGGCTATAGACAGGGACTTCAGCTGGTCTAATGCCATGAAAACCCTAATATGGCCTCTCCATATGGTCTCTCTGTAAGGAATAGTTTGGGTTTCTGTGCAGTATGTCAGCTAAGTGTCAAGAGCAAGAACCTAAGAGAACAAGGTATAACTGCACATTTTTAATAGCTACTCTTGGAATTTATAGTTCATTTCTGCTGTATTATATTTGGCAAGGCATTCACACAGAGCTATGCAGGTACAAGGGAAGAGATAATAGATCCCAGAAATTTATGGAAATTTCAATGTTACATTGTAAGAAGTACAAGCAGAATGAGGAATATAGATGTGGTAAACTTTGGAAACCAAGGTGGGTTATCAATACATATCACCTCTCAGTGGAAGTATTCAGCCACTTGGTGGCAAGTTGATTGCACTGAAAACCTTCCATCATGAAGGGACAGAATTTATACTCATAGAAATAGACATGTCTTCTGGATAGTATTTGGATGGATTTACCTTTTCTGCTTGTAGTAACAGTATAATCCATGACCTTATAGAAATCCTTGGAACTCAAATATTCATGTTATTCAAACATCATTGAGTCTGATCAAGTACATTATTTGACAGTAAAAGAAGGGTAGCAGCAGATACATCCACAAGAATATCACTGGTCTTATCATGTACCCCATTACACTGTAGTGACTAGTATGAGACAATAGTGTAATGTCTTGCTGAACATTCAAGTGCCAATTCAGAGAAAACACCTTGAAAATCTGGGGCTTTACCTTTAAGGATGTATTGTCAAATAAGTAATGTGGTTTCTTCCATATCCAGAATAATCTGTTAAGGGAATCAAGGTATCTAAGTGCAAATAACTACTTTTACTATTACACTAAAAACACATTTACTGAATATTTCCTCTCCCACCATTTTCAGCTCAGATGACTTGTGGCCACAATTGCAAAGAGGTTATGCTTTCATCAGGGATTGTAGCAATGATTTCATTGAACTGGTAATTGAGAATGCCACCTGTTCAATATGGGTGCCTCAAAACTGTGCTATGCCAAAAGACAAACAAGGGGATGCATTCATTGCTACTGACAAAGAAGAAATGTGGTTGTTTTGTAACAATGAGGGATTTGACCAGTATCTTCAAGTCAGGGAATTCTCTTATGCACCTATTATAATTACCATGGTGAAAATTGAATGTTAATGAAACATAAAGCAACAAAATTGTAGCACCATTGAGGATTGAGAAATTCAGAAATGAAATTTGGTTGACTTACAAGATAATAAATCCCTTTTGCTGAATGTCAGTCTGACAGCAAAGGGAAGGTGGAATAGAAAGTGGAAGAAATGAAGATATAAATATCAACTAAAACTTTATGACCAATTTCAGCAACTAAAATTATAACAATGAATATTTTTCTTTAGCTGTTAGAGTTATATAAATGAGTATGTGGGTATATAAACATTTTTACTTATATACATATATATGTGTGAATTACATTTTTCTTTTTATTATTTCATATAAGAGGTTTATTTTCCATAGATAAATTTATAATCTAATCTTTGAGCTACAGATTATTCAGGTGGTAATTTTAACCTAGTAGAATAACAAGTAATATTTTAATTAACTTACACAGATTTATCTACAAAGACATTGGGAATGTTGAGTTTCTTTTAATGGTGAGATTCAGAATATATTTGTAGAAACATCTTGTTTAGTGGAAGTGAGAATATGTAATTATTTTATTAAGGAGTTTCAATATGTACAGAAAAAGGTTTATAAATGCTAAGTAGCCAAGTAAGAAATATGTTCCATTCATTTATCTATTGGCCTCAGCCAGAAATTCACCCTTCTATGCTTTGCTCTGTGATCCTGGAACTGAGACTGTATAAACTACATTTCTCCTCTACCAGATGGCCTCCTAATAGTTTTTGCCAAATAGTGTGCAAGAGGAGGGAAAAAAGACTTCCTTTGTTTAAATATAAGTACATGAATCAGGCACATGAGAAGAATGGAAGAATAAAGAACAAGGGAAAATTAATAAAAATTGTCCAGTCAAGAAGAGTTATGGGCAAATGGGAAAACTCTACTTTGTATATCATTCCAGATCAATTTTATGACTTAGAGTTACACAGACAACTATTTCACAAGGCCTAGACTGAAATTCAGAAATACCTTTCATACAAATTACTTCCATTCCAAAAACCACTAATGGCACCATACTTTCCACAAAGCATTCTTCATCTCCAGATTTCTCAGAGTATAAATAAGATGGTTCAACAATGGGGCAATGATGGTGTAGAAAAGAGCAAACACTTTATCTTCTGGAAAAATTATGGGTGGTCTAATGTAAATAGAGACACCAGACACAAAAAATAACACCACAACTGTTAGGTGAGAACTGCAAGTAGAAAGAGCTTTGCTATGGCTTTCTGCAGGGTAAGCCCTGATGGTGTATAATATCAGGAAATAAAATACCATGACAATCACAAAAGACATCAAAGCAATCAGAAATGAATTCACAATTACCAAAAGACCAATTCTGTATGTATCAGTGCAGGCCAGTTTCAGCAAAGAAAACACATCAAAGTAGTGATCTATCTCATTGGGACCACAGAAGGGTAAGAAGATGGTGAGAAGAAACTGACTGGCAGAGTAGACAAATCCTCCAGCATAACAAGCTATGATGATTGCGTTACACCTCTACCTGCTCTTAATGATGGTTTCGTGCCGGGGCTTGCAGATGGCCACATAGCAGTCATAGGTCATCCCTGTGAGAATAAAAATCATGGTGTTTCTAAGAAAATGAATGATAAACAGCTGTATCATGCAGTTACTGTATGAAATGGTCTTCCTCTCTGCAAGTAAGTCAGTTATTAGTTTGGTTATCACTGTGGATGTTTAGCAAAGGTTGCAGAGTGAAAAGTAATTAATGAAGTAATACATGGGTTGGTCAATAAATTGAATGCATGAGATAGAAATCATTATGATCAAGTTTCCCATCCAAATAGCAATATAACAAATTAAAAAGAATACAAAACAGAGTATTTCTATGTATTTGTTTAGGCAAAGTCCCAAGAGAATAAACACAGTGGCATTATTTCTTTTTCCCATGGTCCAGTGTTGTAAAAATGTATAGCAGTCACCTGAAAAGACATAATTCATACATCAACAGCAGAAAACTTTATGGATAATATGGCTGATAATATATATGTTATGAAACTATGGTTGTCATGATTCCAATGTTTCAGAAAACAAAAATCTAATATTTAATAAAAATCATGAAGATTTCTATAACTGTTCCCAAACATTACATTACATTTTGACATTAATACAAATATATGCATTCATCCAACTGAAAACTTTTTAAATATAATATTTAGTAGCAAATATTGCCCAATTCCAACTATTAAATTCCAATTATTAAAGCATAAGTACTTGGAAAGGATGTAGCTCTTGATACATTACAAAGTCAAAATTTGCTAATGATTAAAGTCTAATTCTTGCAATATTTTTGCTTAATGATGAAAAAGCAAATGCAAAATTTTAACTATGCTCACTTGTGTGATATATGCTATCTAAAAAAATTAGGTAAAATTTAAATGAAAACTTAATGTAGTGATATATATTTTTTTGCTCAGCAAAAAGCAAGTGCAACTTGTTTGTCTAATTTTTCTTGCTTTTTTACCTTTATCTTAATTATTTGTGACAGTAAAATGCTGACATTTTGTAACAGAAGTATATTTATTTCTATAAACATTTCAATTATAGTAATATACTTAAAGAAAACACAGAATAAAACAGTAGTTGAAACTAAAAGGAGCATAAGGCAGTTTACCTTGTTTGTGTTGCCCTTGACTCCATGTATCATATTTTTTTTTTTTTTTTTTTTGGCAATTTAAAAATTTTTTTATGTATTTTTAAAAAAGATATTTAGATGACATAAATGTTACATAAAAATATAGGGGGTTCCCATATGCTCTGCTCCCCATGCCACCCACATTTACCCACATTAACAACACCCTTCATTAGTGTGATACATTCGTTGCAATTGATGAACACATTTTGGAGCATTGCCACTAAGCATGGATTATAGTTTACACTGTAGTTTACACTCTCTCCCACACAATTCTGTAGGTTATGGCAAGATATATAATAGCCTGTATCTGTTGTTGCAATGCCATTCAGGACAATTCCCAAGTCCCGAAAATGCCCCTGTATTCCACCTGTTTTCCGTCTCCCTGACCTCAGAACATCCAGTGGTCACTGCCTCCACATCAATGATATAAGTTCTTCCATTGCTAGAATCACAATAAGTCTGTAGGAGAATACCAGTAAGTCCACTCTAGTCCATAGTTCATTCCCCAATCCTGAGGATTCTGGGATGGTGATGCCCACTCCACCTCTAATTGAGAAAGGGCTTCAGTCCCATATGCCTGATACATGGGACTCTCTTGCTTGCAGTTGTAGACTCTCTCGGTTCATTGGTGGTGGTTGTCCATCATCACCTCCTTGTTAGTTGTCCTGGCTGAGTCCTTTATTGGCAATTTTTATATTCTTGTTTACTAATATCAACATTCTAATCTATTTAAAAGAACATTATTTATTGCATAATCCAATCCAAAATTATTTTTAAGTCAGTTCACTCTCAATGGTTTGAAACGGAGCCTGCATTTCTGTATTCTATTATCTTCCACTATATGCTTTTTCCAAAATACCTAAAGAGCCAGACATCTGCAAAATAAAGAGAAAAAATTCTGGAGAGTTTGTGGGAAAAGTTTATGGACAAAGAATTGCCAACTGGATTCTATTATTTAATTATACACAATGTATGAATTTGTGTAGCAATCAGTTTCTGAATTAAGTTATCTCCTTCACAAATTGTTAAACATATCTGGATTTTGTCACAATATGGCTGTAAGCTAAATTTAATAAATGACCATTGCTTTATTAATCATAGAAGTAATAATGTTGGTACTAGTATCAAAATATTAGTTCTACAAAATTATTTTTCTAACAGTTGTTAAGAACATAGTCCCATAACTCATTTCTCCCATATAGAAAATGAAATTGTAGAAGCTTGCAGTCATTTTCAGCAAGAAAAAACTTTGATGCCCACTAATCAAATACCCTCATATTAAAGAGAAGGAATTTTAATTAAAAGTAAAATATTGAATGAATAAATATACTTTGAAATTTGTTTTTTTTTAATATTATTATTGCAATAATGAAAATGCTCTAAAGTGACAGAAGTGATGAATGCAAAACTATGATTATACCAAATACATATATTGTATATGATTATAAATGGATGGATTTATGCTTTATTAACATGTATCAAAAATTTGATTTGTTAAAAATGTACTTTGAATTTCTTCATTATTCAGCAAATATCATATTAAACCAACATGATTTATTTTATGAAAATATAGCCAGTAAATTTGAGGCTTACCAGTGTTTCAGTTAACTTAGTTTGATTCTCAATACTGATGGAAAATAACATAGAATTGGTAAAAAAAACATTGTGTAATTGTTTTCAGTGTAAATTTTTACCACAATCTGCATCATTAATACTTACCTTTCATAACATTTTTTTTTTAAAGATTTTATTTATTTATTCATTTATCCCCGCCCCCTGCCACTTGTGCTCGCTGGGCCAGCCAACCACGCCGTGCGGGCGGGCCTGCCCCCACCAGGAGGCCCCGGGAACCGAACCTGGGGCCCCCCACATAGCAAACGGGAGCCCCACTGATTGAGCCACAACCGCTTCCCCTTTCATAACATTTTGTGATACATATTCTGCTAATTGTGTAGCTATCTTTTCTCATTAATTCGTTTTTAAATTAGCTCCTCATCTCTTTCTTTAACATACTAAGTTGACCATGTAGCCCTCAAAATAAAAAATTCCATTGCAATGAACATGGGGCCTTAAAAGCAATTAATTTCTATGGTGTGGCTTTAAGATTTAGAATTAGCTTTTCAACAAGCCAGTGAAAAGAGAAAGGAATAAGCTTTCTCAATATACGTCCAGCTATACTATGTAAATATTTCTTTGCCTATAAGTGAAAAGAATACTTTTATTTTAAAATAATATTTAAAATATTATTTTTGGACAACTCAGAATAATTGCTTGTTTATTTAAAGGGACTTAAAGGGAAACATTTTTAATCATGTGCCAGGAAATAAAATACACCTTAATTATTCTCCCCCTAATCCCTCCACTGAAAATAAAAATGAGCAAATTATGGTTCACACATGAAATTAAGCTTCTGAAGAAACTAAGGTTGCTAAAGAACTCAAACAAAACCAAAGAAACATTCTATTTGCATGTATTGTTATAAAGTGAATATCTAGCTAATATATTCTCACAATCTAACTAAGTAATATTGATAAATAATATTGGGAGACTACAGTTTTCTGTATTCCTAAGGCCTCAAATGATTAATTTCTTTACTTGGAATCATACCTTTTGATTTCATATTACTTATAAACTAGTGATTCATCATGTATAAATTGACACCAATTTTCTAGCTCCTTTATTTTAGACTGAAAATGATCCCTAGTTTCTATTCTTGACCCAGCCATCAATTTTAGATGTGAGCTCCACAAATGCCCTCATTTCATTTAACAATATTTTCTTCATCTAAACAGTAGAGAAATATATATCTCCTAAACTAAATCAGTGAATTCGTTCTGAGTTTCAATTTTTAAAAAAAGTTCAAGGTGAACTAATAAAATAATAAAACACTATGTAAATGAATGTGGTACTATGTTTGGTTTGTGTTCATACAAGAGTATTAATACATTAGAGAGATAAAAATTACTTGAGGTTTTCCTGGGTTAAGTAGATACAGAATACCTAACTAGCACCTAGAATATTAAATCTGGAATCCCAAGCCCAAAGCTGTAACTTAGAAAAGATGTAGAACCGAAGCAATGACAAACTCAATGTTAAACACCCATTTTTTCATAATAGCCAAATTATTTCAATCAAAACCATGAAACCACCACAAATACTGACATTGATTCATTTCAGACATTCTAATTTTGATATGCATATGAAAATGGAGAAAAGTAAGCCAAATTCTTTATTTCTATAACAAAACTACAAACTCTTATCTCTCTCCTGCATATGTAGCCAAACTATAAAAAGGAAGAAAGTCATGGCTGACATAACTGAATAAAAAGCACTGAATCTTCTCACTCTCAAAAATGAGTAATGCTAGTACAGCCACAAATAATCCTTCTGTAAGAATAATGGACTACGTGAAATGATGTCATGAATCTTTCTCTTGTATAGCTATTTCCTCAATGTTAGGAACTTATAACCACTTGCCCTTTGGTTCACTATCACAAAACGATGGATCTAGCCTCCACCTTTTATAAGATACTTTCCAAATAGGATATTGCATAACCCTTAAGCTATCTACCATTGCTAAAGTTAAAGCATCAAAAACTTGGGAACATAATGAAGTGAAACTGCCTTGGTCAATATTCTGGCTTAAATTGGAATAAGCATATGACTTCTGTAAATTATTTAATCCAACTAAACATTAATCTTTCTAATAATTCTTATACTAGTTACAATTTTAAGCAATTCTGCCTACCTAATACCCTTCTAAACATCTTATAGGTATTAACATTTTTTTTCTTCCTAATACCTTCATAAACTAAATATTACTTAAAACATTTTACAAAAGAGTAAATGAGGCATAGAGAAATTACATAATTAGCCCAAGACTATAGAGCTAATTAGTGATAGAGTCAAGGTTAAAACCAACCCTATACTTCACATGGCAATACACTTAGTAAAATGTCACACCCCTAGCACAGTGTCTAATTCATAAACTCTTTCAATCATTAATCTATGCCATAGTAAATTCCATCAATGCTTAATTTGAATAACCTCAAATTTATCAAGTGCAGAGTGAATGTCTTATACTGTTCCTTGAAATATTAGAATGTACTTACATAAAATTAATTTTGAATTCTAGCTACCAATTCCTCATCTGATTTTTGAAACCGACCCCCTGTACATGGAAGGGGCACAATAAAAAGTTATTCCTGTTTTTTTTTTTTTTTTAATCTCTTATCTAATAAATGCTAACATTAATTATCCAGCACTCATTAAAAATCACAGAATGGAGTTCCAGCAGAGAGTATGGGGAAAAGCTGAACGCGGCTGCCTTCCTCCGCCCTCGGGGCCTTGGGGCCTCGGGACAGCGGGTGAGCTGGGGGCCCCAGGGGTGGTCTGTGGTCCTTGCCCTGCAGAGACCCAGAGCCCTCCCCACGACTGCTCACTGGCCCGGCCCAGGCCCTGAGGCAACGGCGGAAATCTGCCCTTCCCTCCCCTCAGGATGTCCTGAAGGCGGCGGCGGCATTTCGCAGCCTGTACCCAGCCAGCTGCCCATTTCCTTGTCCGAACCTGTCCGGCTAGCCCCCATCAGGCCACCGAGCACGTGGCCCCTTTGGGCACCAGGCGCGGCGGAGAGAGATGGCGGCTACGAACGCCGCCAAGGGCCCTTAGGTGCCTCGAGGGCCCAGAAGTCAAGTCTGCATGGACTCAGGTTCGGCCACCTCTTTAGCCATGGTGCCCTGCAGATCTGGAACCTGGGACTATAGCTCCGTCCCCATTGGACAAGAAGTTGTCGCCCTGACAACGACGGACAAAGGCCTTAAGGGGCCTGGAAGGTGAGTGGAATCCTGGACTACAACCGGTGGAACGGTTAGCTGACCCTGGGCGGCTAGTCATCGTTCTACCCGAACTTGCTTGATGCTAGAAAGAGAAATAGTAGAATAACGTGCAACATTTGGCCAATAAGAAGTGCCCACCACCCTTTGCGAAGATTTCCTGGCCGTTTGTAGAAAGCTTGTGTATATAATATGAAAGGGCTGCTCTCAAATTTCCCCCAAGCTTTTAAAAGAAAAATTTTGCTACATCTAGGCTTTCTAGAGGTAAAGAGGTTGCCCACATATGATAAAGTAGAGCTAGAAAATCACATGTCTCATAATGACCATTTGTTTAAAAAAAGAAAAGAAAAAAGGAAAAAATGTCTTCTGTAAATTACTTTGAGATGGAATTTAGACTGCCTTTGGAAGCGACACTGGGAGTGATACACATCCACACTTATTCTCTGGGTTAGAGGACCTGAATCAGAGGAGGCTGAGAAGAGGAAGAGAAGAGAAGGTTCTATGTCAGACTGATCATATTTGGAAGATATTTTCATATTGTAACCGTTGCTCTGTATGTCGTTTTATTCCTCACTACTCTATGTGTAGTCGACAATACTAATTACTTTTCAAAAATATCTCTTCTTAGGTGTTCTGAAGTGCCTGACATAAGTTAAAAGTAGAAGTAGTAAATGAACACATTTGTAAATATGTTTTTGTTAAAATTCATATAAAATATTGTGGGAAGGGAATTGGAATAGCCAAACCACCTCTCTGAATAATTCACATTTTGTACATTGGATTTGGGGAGGAGGGATAAGGAAGTGCACAGGGCTCTGTGCTAGTGTATTTAGAATGAGGTAAGGTTAACCATTGTCCTTATGTTCGTGCATTTGGTTTTGTACTTTGATGTTTATGTAGTATATATAATGGACAAATATGTCCTAATTTACATCTAGTCTTCCAGATGTTAAAGAGGTTGCCAGTGTATGACAAAAATAGTTAGTAAATTAATTAATTTTTGTGTTAAAATTCCTAGGAAAGATTGTCTTCTGAAAACTTCAGCATTATAGTCCACAGAATTGGTGGAGGAGGGATAAAAGTGAAGGGTTTTAGACTAGAAAGTTCATATTTAGAAGTCACTTTCAGATTATAACTTGTTAAATGTGTTCAGTTTAGTCAAGACTACTCTGTATATAGTTGATGGAGTTTCAAAGGCCATGACTACCTACAATAAGCAGATCACTTTGGAATGTAGGAGACATCCTGGAATGTAGGAGATAAGAACCTAGTCTCATGATAATGAGACAGGATCTTATAGTAGCTGGGTGGGGAATAATCCTGAGTTTCTATGTTAGATAAGATTTACAACATCTGCTACATGCAGGAATGTAAACCCTTCAAGAATATAAACTGTCATCTATTGATTCAAAAACCAAATAAAAGCCATGCTCTATGGTGTGGCTGGGCTCTTCTCTCCAGTTCGGACGGAGAGTCCCCTGATCCCAGTTTTTCTTCTCTTTGTCTTATTCCTCTTTTCTCATCCGCGGCACCGTTTTCACGGACCCAGAGCCTGACCGGCAACATATGGCGCCCAACGTGGGGCTCTGAAAACGAAACTTTTCTTTCAGTCAGTGTGCGGACCAAGGAGCTCCTGAGAGCGGTTTTAAAAGAAAAAGAAACAGAAAAGGTAAGCTTCATCCTTGGAATCATCAGGGTAATGGGTAATCAGCAGTCGAACTTTGAAGAGTTCTCTAGAGTGTTAAAAACTCTATTAAAATGCACCGGTGTAACTGTTAAATCCTCGGCTTTTGAGGAACTTTTTTCTCTTGTACAGAAACATTGTTATTGGTTTCGGCCGCAAGGGCAAGATATTTTAAACCTGGAACAATGGAAGTTAGTGATGAAAGCTTTAAAAAGAGCTCATCAAGAGGGAGAAATAATTCCCCTTCATGTATGGTCTTTGTGTAGTCTTATTTCTGTTGCTCTTGAACCTTTGCAATCAGATGAGGATGAAGATTGTGAACAGGATATTGCTATTGTTGGACCGATGCCAGAACAAGCTAATGGTGATTTTGATGAAAATGTACTTGCGGGGGTTAGTGAGCAGGCAGGAACAGATAGACTCAGGTCTAATAGAAAGAAGGAAAGGAAAGAGGAAGCTTATGGAGCTTTTTCAGCGGTCACTATGCCGTCTGCTCCAAATTATGATTTGTTGTCTTTTGAGCCAGCATCTGCACCTCCTAAGGTATCTATTACAACATTTGATGACCCTCCTAAAGTTTCTGTTTTTGTGCCAGCACCATCCTCCTCAATTATGAAAAGTATAGCACAGGGAAGTAGAGAGGGAGATTCAGAGGCTATGCAACTCCTTTCTACTTTTCCAGTAACAGTAACTCAAATTCCAGCAGATGCTGACAATCCCCAAGGGGGTGTACAGTATGAGCATGCTCCTATTCCTTTTAAAACTATCAAAGAATTAAAACAAGCATGCACTCAATATGGTGTTAATTCTCCTTATACTCAAGGATTGGTGCAAGGTTTGGCACAAGCAGACAGATTAATACCCTGGGACTGGGATTTGTTAGCTCGAGCTGTTCTTAGTCCGGCAGAATTTTTACAATTTAAAACTTGGTGGACTGATGAAGCTAATATTGTAGCACGACGAAATCAACAGCAAAATCCACCAGTGCCTATTACTGCTGAACAAATACTAGGAATAGGTCAATGGGCTGGAGTTCCTTGCCAAGCACAATATGATGATATTGCCATTGTACAAGTGCGATTGTGCTGCCTAGCTGCCTGGAGACGAATCTCCACTCCTGGACAGGCTATACAATCATTTTCAAAAATTGTTCAAGGAAATACTGAACCTTATGTTGAATTTGTAGCTAGGCTGGCAGATGTAGTCAACAAGACAGTAACTCAGCCTGACCTTAAAGAGATGCTTATTCTGATGTTGGCTTTTGATAATGCTAATAGTGAGTGTAAAAAGGCTTTGCGTCCAATAAAGGCAAATGGAGGTACTTTACAGGATTATATAAGGGCATGCCAAGACATTGGGTCTAATACATATAACATGACCCTTCTTGCAGCTGCTATAAAGGGACATAGTCCTATGATTAATAATTTAAATTGCTTTAAATGTGGGAAACCAGGTCATATGAAAAAAGACTGCCGAGCCAAAATTGGTGTAAGAGCGCCACCTAGCGGCAATAATAGATCAATACCGACTCGCGTATGTCCTATATGTCAGAAAGGGTTGCACTGGGCCAAGGAATGCCATTCTAGATATCATAAAAATGGCACTCTCATTAATAAGTCGGGAAACTTCCAAGCGGGCCTCGCTCAAGGCCCTCAGACAAACAATATGAGCACATTTCCCAGCCTTGCTCAAACCTACCCAGTCAGCAACGGAGCAGCTCACTCCGGCCTGTAACAGAGCTTAAGGCAGTTACCAAAGGCAGTGCAGCTGTCGATCTTCCCTCAGCTGAAACCAAGTTCATTACGCCTTCACTTGGTATACAAAAAATAAGAACAGGAATTAAAGGGCCTATCCCAGAAAACAATGTAGGTTTTATCATTGGCCGCAACAGTCTTACAACCCAAGGTGTTTTGGTGCAAACGGGGATCATTAACTCCAATTTTGATAGAGAAATTTGTTTATTGGTACAAACTTTAACTCCCTATCAGATTGAATCAGGAGATAGCATAGCTCAACTTCTTTTGTTACCGTATCGTAAACCTCCTTTAAAATGTGCAAAGGAATTTGGTTCCACTGGGCGTAAAGTTTTTTGGCAAACAGCAATTGGAGATGAAAGGCCTGAAATTACCATAAAAATAAACGGAAAGATATTTTTAGGATTGGTGGATACTGGTGCTGATGTTTCTATTATTGCTAAACGATATTGGCCACAAGCTTGGACTTTGCAGAAGGTGCCTACAGTTTTTACTGGCGTTGGCACAATGACGGATGTTTACCAGAGTACTCAGATATTTAAGGTAGAAGGTCCAGAAGGACAAGAGGCCGCTCTGCAACCTTATGTTGCAGATGTAGGACTTAATTTATGGGGAAGAGACTTATTATACCAATGGGGAGCTTATTTGAATATTCCTCATGTTTCTGATACAGCTAAACATCTTATTACTCACATGCAATATACTCCCCCTTCCCAACCTGAAATGCGACATACTGGAGACTACCGTGGCCTAGGATATTCAAATTTAGAGTAGGGGCTACTGTTACAAAGGGCTTCGCATTGCCTTTAAAATGGCTAACAAACAAACCTATCTGGGTAGAACAGTGGCCCCTTCTGAAAGAAAAATTGGAAGCCCTGAAAGAATTAGTGCAGGAGCAGTTAATGGCAGGGCATATTGAGCCCTCTACTAGTCCGTGGAATTCTCCAGTTTTTGTAATTAAAAAGAAATCTGGCAAATGGCGCATGTTAACTGATTTGCGTGAAATTAACAAAGTTATTCAACCTATGGGATCTTTACAGCCTGGTTTGCCATCCCCAGCTATGATCCCACAAAATTGGCATATTATTATTATTGATTTAAAAGATTGTTTCTTTAATATTCCTCTTAATCCAAATGATAGAGAAAAATTTGCATTTACTATTCCTTCTATTAATCATTCAGCTCCTACTGAACGATATCAGTGGAAAGTTTTACCTCAGGGAATGATGAACAGTCCTACATTATGTCAATCCTTTGTTCACATTCCATTACAAATTTTACGAAAACAATTTCCTAAGGCTATGATTATTCATTATATGGATGATATTCTTTTTGCCACTGAGCAATCTTCAGAGCTGAAACAATTATTTCAGTTGGCTAAAGAAATTCTTCCTCAACATGGGTTGCAAATAGCAGAAGAAAAAATTCAAAAACAGGTTCCTTTTCAATATTTAGGTCATACTATTGATAGAAATATTATAACTCCACAAAAGGTCCAGTTTCGAACTGATAATTTACGCACTCTAAATGATTTTCAGAAATTACTGGGTGATATTAATTGGGTACGGCCTACTTTAGGAATTCCAACTTATGCTTTAACTAATCTTTTCAATACCCTAACAGGAGACCCTGACTTAAATAGCTCTCGCTTTTTAAGCCCAGAAGCAAAAGAGGAGTTAAAATGGTTGGAAAAAAGAGTGCAAAACAGCCAACTAACAAGGATAAATGTTAATCTTCCAATTTCTCTTTTAATATTTCCATCTTGCCATTCCCCTACTGGGATACTTTGGCAAGAGGAGGGCATAATAGAATGGATATTCCTACCCAACAAAGATACAAAAAAACTTAATACTTATCCTGAAAAAATCTCAGCAATAATATCAAAAGGCCGTATTCGCCTGAGACAGCCTATGGCTAAAGATCCTGATAAAATCATATTAGACCTTACAAAGCAGGAGCTTTCTCAGCTCCGGCAGTTCAGTAACTCTTGGCAAGTAGCCTTAGCAGATTTTATTGGAACAGTTGACAATCACTTTCCAAATTCAAAATTTTTACAGTTTTTAAAACGTACTTCATGGATTCTTCCTAAGGTTGTGAAACAACAACCACTCTCTGCTGCTCCAACTTACTACACTGATGGCAGCAGTAATGGAAATGCAGGCTATTTAGGCCCAACTACAAAATCTTGGAAAACACCTTATTTATCTGCCCAAAAGGTAGAACTTATGGCTGTTATTCAATTGCTAGCTGATGTTTCTGAGCCTTTAAATATTGTGTCTGATTCTGCTTATGTTTGTCATGTTGTTTGTCATATAGAAACAGCTCAAATAACTCCAGCTTCTGAATTAGAAGCTCTTTTCCTACAATTACAAAAGACTGTTCGTGAACGATCTAATCCAATCTATATTACTCATATTCGTTCCCATTCTCAACTTCCTGGCCCTATGGCTTCACAAAATGATTTAGTAGATAAACTTATTGCTCATACAGAATCTGCTGCTGATTATCATAAACTTACACATACTAATGCTTCTGGCTTACGTCATAAATATCCCCACTTAACAGTAAAAGAAAGTAAGAGGATTGTTAGACAATGTCCTACTTGTGGGCCCATAAATGCCCCCACTTTCTCTCCAGGAACTAATCCCCGTGGAGAACATCCTAATGAAATTTGGCAAATGGATGTCACGCATGTGCCCTCTTTTGGCCGCCTTCAGTATGTGCATGTGACAGTGGATACATATTCTAATTTTATTTGGGCAACTGCTCAAGCTGGTGAAAAGGCCTCACACGTATGTTCTCATTTATTACACTGTTTTGCAGTAATGGGCCTGCCAGCACAGCTAAAAACTGATAATGGGCCTGCCTATCTTAGTCAATCTTTCAAAAAATTTTGCAGTGATTGGAATATTAAACATGTTACAGGAATTCCATATAACCCTCAGGGACAAGCGATAGTAGAAAAGAGTAATCACTTATTAAAATTGATGTTGCAAAAACAAAAAGGGGGAGATGGAGGAGAATCTGCTAAAGACAAATTATCTAAAGCATTGCTTATCTTAAATTTTCTTAATAGACAACAAATTTCTAATACCACAGCAGCAGAAAGACATTGGGAGGTTAAGAAAAAAGGGAATGTAAATGAAAAATGTGGACAACCAATATACTGGAAAAATGAAACAACCAATAAATGGGAAAAAGGAGAGGTAAAATTTTGGGGCCGAGGTTTTGCTCTTATCATTACAGAAACAGGAGAAGAGCAGTGGATCCCCTCCAGAAGAATCAAGCCTAGAGTTGAAGATGCTGCCAAGACTTAAAACTATGGACATGGTGGTTTTACATTGGATTAATTATAGGTAAAGTATTAGGTCAAGGTAAGATACCACATCATAATTACACTTATTGGGCATACATAACCAACTCACCTTTCTAGACTTAAAGTGATGAGTCTTACTCAATTTATTTTAATTAATCTCACAACAGACTACTTAATGACAAATAACATATTTGTCATGGGCTTACAGAGGTTGTGTTGTATAATGATTCCTATGGAATTGTAAAGGATCGGGCCCTTATAGGGATGCCGAAACCTATTAAAAACACAACCATATCTTGGTTCATTAATAATTTAACCATAATCACTAATGACAATAATCCTTATTTCTGGAATTTTGGTAATACAGCATTTACTAACAGCTCAATAATTTGGAAAAATCAAGGAAGATATATCCCACAACCATGGGACACTAAACTTAACAAGACTCAAAGTTATTTGTGGAAATTATTTTTGGGAACTGGTCCAATTTTTGTAAGGCAAGGCAGCAAAACTGATATTACTATTTGAAAAAGAAAATCAACTCAATTTCTTACAATATGTGTATGAAATCCTATAGTTATATCATTGGAACAGTAATTTTTGGTGAAAGGAATCTTAATTGCTTCAATTGCTCCTTATTTACATGTTTTAAGAATTCATATTTGCAGGAAAATCAAACTCTTTTTTATAGCAAGAAGAAGAAAAGGACTATGGTTACCGGTTCAGATGACCAGACATTGGCAGCAGTCTCAAGAATCCCAGTTGCTGTGACATTTCATCAACCATTATTTGAAAAGAACTAAAAGACTGATTTGACTTTTAATAGCAGGAATTTTGGGACTGATTCACATCATAACCGCTGCAGCTGTCACTGGCACAGCCCTGCATCAAGGAGTCCAGAATCAACAATATGTTAAGGACTGGCATAAAAATGCAAGTGAGAGATGTGTCATAGCCAGTCTCACATTGATATGGAACTGAATAACTGTATGAATGATCATGAAACAACTATTATACATTTGGGTAATCAAATTTATAATTTAAACTTGTTAAGAGTTCTTGAATGTGATTGGAATGAAAGTTCTAGTTGTATTACTCTTTTCTTATAATAATAGAAACATAATTGGGAGGAAGTGAAAAATCACTTGATTGGATATAAGCATAATGTTTCTATAAATCTTTTAGAATTGCAAAAGAAGGCATTGGGCATGTATCAAACGAATTGAAAGAAACCACTGGTGCAGCCATTTCATTGGTGGAAACAAAAAACAGTTCAAATATCATTTTGGATTGGATTTGGAATTATTGTTATATGCATTTTAATTGTGTGTAATTTCAAGGCTAAAGTAATTAGACCTGATAAATGCATTTATGTTAAGAAACTTGGCCATGAGAAATTAATTTTGCATTACTTAGTAGAAAGATTCTACTAATAACCCCTTGATCTTAATACTAAATATCTGCATAAAAAATGCTCATTAAAGGAACCTGAAGAAGCATAAATATTAATGAAAATGCCTTCCATGTAAGAGCTCAAAAGCTTGGCTGGTAGTCAATGACGGGTAAGATCCTCAGAGGAGGACAACCTAAGACAGGCACAGTCACAAGAGCCTATGGAAGAAGACAAGTGTGACAGGAGGTCACCTTGTATCAGCTTATATAATGGTTCCTATGAGCTTTAATTAATAAAAAAGGGGGAAATGATGGAGTTTCAAAGGCCATGACTACCTACAATAAGCAGATCACTTTGGAATGTAGGAGACACCCTGGAATGTAGGAGATAAGAACCTAGTCTCATGATAATGAGACAGGATCTTATAGTAGCTGGGTGGGGAATAATCCTGAGTTTCTATGTTAGATAAGATTTACAACATCTGCTACATGCAGGAATGTAAACCCTTCAAGAATATAAACTGTCATCTATTGATTCAAAAACCAAATAAAAGCCATGCTCTATGGTGTGGCTGGGCTCTTCTCTCCAGTTCGGACGGAGAGTCCCCTGATCCCAGTTTTTCTTCTCTTTGTCTTATTCCTTTTTTCTCATCCGCGGCACCGTTTTCACGGACCCAGAGCCTGACCGGCAACATATAGTGGACAAAATAAGTCCTTATTTCAATCATCTAGTCTGTATAGATGTTTAAAAGTGCCCTAAATATGTTAAAAGTAGTAGTAAAACATTACTTTGTAAATATTGTTTTGCTCAATTTCATAGGAAATACTGTCTTTTGGAAATGAGATTGTGAAACCATCTCTGAGCAGCATACTACTGTCTATATACTCATTCATTAGTTTGGAGTTTAGTTTGCAATTGCAAAAGGTATTATGCTAGTATGTCCATACTTGGACAATTTCAGAAAAAAAAACTCTTTCTGTATGTTCTGTGCATTTTGTTTGGTTTATATATAGTGTATATGGTGAGTCCTAATTTTACAACATCTAGATGTTAAAGAGGTTGACAGTGTAGGACAAAGTAGAGTTAGTAAAATTAGCATGTTTTGTATACTTTGTGCTGAAATTCATTCGAAAGCTTGTCTTCTATAAATGACTTTTGGTATGAATTTGTTCAACCACCTCTAAGCATTACAGTTGCCTGTACTTGTCCACTGAACTGGTGGTGGAGAAAAGGGAGTGAGAAAGGAATGATTCCAGGCCATCAAGGAGTGATGGTAGGAGATACCTCAGATTATAACCTTGTTATGTGTGTGCAATTTTATTTACTACTATGTATGTAGTGGACAAATAAGTTCTTATTTAAAATATCTAGTCTTTCTAAATATTTTAGAAGTGCTTGATGTGCTTAAAAATAGAGGTAGTAGAAGAACACTGTAAATGGCTTTTAAAAATCGGTGGGAAATATTTCTTAGGAAATGGAACTGTACTTTTGTTCATTGGTTTGAGGGAGGTGGCAGGGAAGAAAGCACAAAAAGTGTTTGCTAGTGTGTACTAGAAAATTTCTGATCATCCATTGCCCTGTATGTTATGTGCATTCATTGAACTTTGCTGTACTGTATACATTGTATATATACTGGACAAATTAGTCCTAATTTTATAATATCTAGTCTCTAGATAATAAAGAGGTTGCCAATGTATGACAAAAGTAGAGTTAGTAAACTAACATATTTTGTATACTTTGTGTTAAAATTCATAGAAAGGCTTGTCTTCTAAAAATGGCTTTTGGAAATGAAATTGTAAAACCACATCTAAGTGACACATGTGCCTATAACTCATCCACAGGGTTTGTAGTGGAGAGAAGGGATTGGGAGAAATGGAGGCCTCTAGACCAGAATGTTTCTATTTAGAAGACACTTTCAATTGTAACCATTGTTACATGTGTATACTTTGTTCCACACTACTGTGTATATAGTGGACAAATTTAAGTCCTTATTTGAGACATCTAATCTTTCTAGATATTTAGATGTATAAAACATATGTTAAAGTAGAGAGTGTAAAATAATACTTTAAATATGTTTTCTGTTAATACATAGGAATGGTTGTATTTGGGAATGGGTTTGTTAAACTAGATGCCTTGGAGCAGTGTGCTGATGGGGGGGGCAGGGAAGGAAGTGCACAGAAAAAGGTTATTTGCTGGTGAGTTGTGAGACAAGTTCAGTTTGCCTGACCATTGTTCTCTATAGGCATTTTAGTTATTGCTGTGTATTAAAGGCCACGTCCTAATGTCCAAAGTATGTCAAAAATAGAGATAGTAAAATAATCCCGATATAAAGGTTCTTGTGCTAGTTTTAGGATGGACTGTCTTCTGGGAGTGACCTCTGTCCATCCATCTCTTGGAGCTGGAAGTATTCCTGTACTTAGTCATTGAAATGGTGGATGAGGAAGAGGAGGAAGGGCAAAGGGAAGGGCCCCTTGGCAGTATCTCGATACCTAGAAGACAGTTGTAGGTTATAACCATAGTTCTATATGTACATTTTTTGTAAAATACCTGTGTTGTTTGCAGATATGGATCATTTTTTACTTCACATATAAGTTTTTAGATATCTTGAGGGAACAATGTATCATAAAAAGTAGAGCTAGTGAATTAATATTCATGATGTGAGAAAAAGCATGATACATTCTGTATGATGTTGACTGCATAAAATGTATGTTCATTTGTGTGTATACACACACAGGACCTAGAAGGGTATGCCAAAATATAAACTGCTTGTGATTCTGGATGACTTTTGTGTTCTCTGCTTATTGTATTTTACAGTTTTCTATATTACAGAATTAAAAGTTTGAAAAAACATGTCATTTAAAAAACCTTAAAAAAGTTATTATGGAAATACAATTTTTCTGGATTTATAATTCCTTAGTAAGTTTTAAAGGAAATCACAGTTAATATTACAATTCAGGGAAGTGTTTTATGCAGTTTGACAAGTGGGAGAGAGTTAAAAAAATGAACAAGGAAATAAATGTATAATGAAAAATTAAATGAGTGAACTGAAAGAATAGAATAATTGTAACAAAGGCTACAAGAATGACAGGCTATCTTAGGTTGGGATTCAGTGAAGGGCTCTTTGAGGAAATGACTAAACAAGGATAGAAATTACATGAGAATGATGTGGGAAAGAACTTGAGGGAAATGTGGAAATGAAGGATTATAGTGTTTAGTGCTGAAATATTAGGTTTAAATGTATTTGTGTGGTTCTGAGCATTGATTTCAAATTCAAACCTTGGATGTCTGGTAGAGTCATAATTGAAGTATACAGAAGGTAAAGAAAAATATTTTGTTAAAATGGCATAACTTGATTGTATTTATCTCAATTTGACACCCAAGTTATCAGAGAATAACCTCCAGAGAAGGAGAATTTTTGTATATCCAGGGGTGGGGGTGGGGGGTTATGTCTCAAGTTATATTTGATTTTTTTGGACCTCTATCTATGAAAATAGAGATATACATTGTCATTGGATAGCTAATAGTGGGATGAATTGAAGCAATTGAATAAATATGTGAGAGTGTCAGGACAGTGTATAAAAATGGGAGAGAAGGGGAGCCATAGTTGTGTCTTGAGATGTTCTAAAAATATTGTTTGAGGAGTAGAATGCAGAACACAAGATGAAGGAGTTAATAGAATAGCATTGGTACACTCAGGGGACTGAGATATCATAGAAGGCTAGGAAAAATAAAGTTCACAAAAGATTCATTTCATCCTTATTTCCAAGTTAAAGACTGAAACACACACCCTGGATTTATTCATGAGGAGATCATTTGAGGCAGTAGCATGATTTATTTAAGAGGAAGTCAGCGATTTTAGTAAGTAAACACTCGAGGCAGTGTGAGGAAAGGGAAAAGTGCTCAGGCATATTATTGTGAAGGGAGGAACAGGAGATCAGACACAAGAAATAAATATAGGGGATATTTTATTTCATAATTGAAAATAAATTATGAGTTAAAATGATATGACAATTGATTCTAATAAGAGAGAGAGGTTACTGGCAAATATTTCAATTTTACTCAATAAATGATTTCTGAAGAAAGAGGAAAGACAGGAATTCAATTACAGACATTTAACTTAATCAGTATAATGTGACCCTTTGGTGAGAAAGAAGGAATAACTAATGGGTATGAATGCAGAAATAATTGTAGAGAATATTGTGCTAAACTGAAGTGATTTATCTAGTTACATCATCTGATTATTATGAGGAATCCAATGTGGTAAAAGTAATTTGAAATGTGAGAATATGTGATTTTCAAAACTATGGGACTTGAAATGATTGTGGAATGTGGAAGTCTGATTCAATAATCAAGACATAGTTTGCCAGGTATATTTTTAGAGCACTAGGAGTCATAACTCTCGTTTTAGACCTAAAGCAATAGCTTAATAATGTGTTGAATCAGATGCAGTAATGAACAATACAGGTAATTAGAGTCACCTCCTATGAGGGCAGATGTGGTTAATAGATTTTTATTGTCAGATTCGATAAATGCTCACAGTGACATCAGAAATGTTCTCAGGAAGCATATGCTGAAATGAATATGAATACACTGGGCAGTAAACATTAAATAAAATGAAAGCTGATGTTTGGGATCAGCTTCTCTCTACAATGTACAATGAACATTGAAGGTATTCATATCACCTTTATTTGCCAGAGAAGCCAAGACCTCCAAACTTTTGACCCTGGGAGAAGAGAGTCATTTACCTATTTCTCTTGAAGCACAATTCATGTTCCTGTTGATTGGGCTGAGGTTACTTATAGGTGAAGGGCTTGTGATTTATAACAAGTGGGTTTGGAAATTGTGCTTAACACTTAAGACTGATAGCTCTCCATTCACAGCTTTGTATACCTACTGCTTGCCTGGTTGTGAGTGAAAATCCAGAAGATAGTTGCCAACTAAGTTATTGGCAATATAGCCACAGGTGAGTAGGGAATTCTTTAACTAAAATCACACCTCTGTTGCCAGCAGATGGTAAGGATTCTACTATTGCCATGAATAATCCAGTGCATCCAGGAGCTATTAAGTGATTTGAGCTTCAATTAAGTTTATACAGAACTCTAGAACAATTATGGTAAGTAAGGGACTGATAAATAAGTAATCTTCTTGCAGCCATTACAGTTGTTGGTTCCAGCTCCCATAAAGGCTGTGTGTTCTCTGGAAAGATGAGATATGTTTTCTTTTTCTCACCATACCTATGGCCTCATTGGAGAAATAATGCTCATATAGATCATGTTAGTGCCTAAAATTGCCTTAGACTTGCAGTGAAAGGAGGTGATAGAGTTTAGTAAGGGCAGAAGTTTACAATCAGTAGGGAGGTTGAAGTTTCATCAGGTACGTTCAATCAATCCAGTGTTACAGGTGCTGGAGTAAAGGACTGTGCATTGTTCCAAGAAGTGTAAGAGAAGGTTGATAAATAGAAGGAAATGAGGAATCAATTCTTTATATTCTCCAATTTTAATTTTGTTTAAGTTTTATGAAATATATTTTGAAATATTCAAAAGAAAACTAAAATTCTCCTTACCACTGTATTTCTTAATTGTCCATCATCAAATTTTTTGTCCGTCAACTTTATTCCAATTTATAAATGGATGCAATGTATAGGAAGTATTTTTCCTTAATTTTGGCTGTGCTTTCAGGAGGCATATACTAGGTAGAATAAAATGTATGTCCCTCTGAAAGTGTTTTAAGATTTGGAGAGACCAGCAACAATGAAGGGCTTCTTTTAATCTTTAACAGACAGATAAGATGAAGATACAAGAAAGATAATGAAAACTGGAGTTTGTAGACCCCAGAGAAAGTGGAGAATGGGAGGTATCCTACCACAGGAATGGTCAGGCTAAGGCCATCTTTCAATATAACAGTAAGAGAGGAAAATGAGGTCATCTATATAGCAGAAAATTCTTACAATACTCATATAAAGTGACGTATGGATAGTGCTTGCCTTAAGATGCGTCTGTAGAATTACATAAATTGGTGGAAACAAGTGTTTTAGTTATGAAAACTCACATGCAAATTTTATAATCAGCATCAGGAAAAAATAATTACAAGTTTATTGGGAAGTTTCCAGGTGTGTATCCTACCACGTGTTATGTGATATTAATTTACAATGGCGTTTTATGTATTTAGATTGTGTATGTGTTTTTGAGTGTGTCTGAAATGTAGAATTCACTTCAACATTGAGAGTGAGCTGACTGGAATTCCAAACACATATTGAACTTAATATATACAGTTTCCAATTCCTTATTACTATCATTTTGTGCATCACACTCAGGACATTGGTAAATATGGCCCTGTGTGAACCCAAATTTTTGTAATGTTTTAGGAATTAGTAACCTTCAAAGATGTGGCTGTAGATTTCACCTAGGAAGAGTCAGCCCTTCTAGACACATCCCAGGGAAAGCTGTTCAAAGATGTGATACTGGAGAATATCAATCATCTTGTCTCAGTGGGTGAGTCTCTCAAAATTTAACTATCATCGGTCTCTATCTCTGTTTATCTACCATCTAACTAACCTATCTGTGACCTATATATCTATCATAAATCATCTTTTCATTTATTTAAGTATTAGATCGGCTTTTCTATATTTTTGTATAATATTTATATTTTGTTATATGATATGCATTAAAATGTATTAACATAAACTATATCCATTTCCAATGACTTAAAATCGACCTTACTAAACATTCTACATATATTCATCATCAGCTCCCTGTTCTCATCCCACATTCTGTCTCCTACCTATACTCTATAGTTTGACTCCATAAGTTTACTCATTTTATTTAGTTAATTTCAACGAGGCCATACAATACTTGTCCTTTGTTTTTGGTTATTTCACTCAGTGTAATATCCTCAAGATTCACCCATGTTGTCATGTGCTTCCACAGTTTATTTCTTCTTACAACTGTATAGTAGTCCATCATATGCACATGCCACATTGTTTTATCCATTCATTGGTTGACAGCCATTTAGGTTGTATCCATCTTTTAGCAAATGTGAACATCTGTTTATATCCCTGCTTTCAGGTTTTCTTAATGTATTCCCAGCAATGGGATTGCTGGATCATAATGCAGTTCTATAATTAGCTTCCTGAGGAACTGCCAAACTGCCTTTTACGGAGGCTGCATTATTTTACATAACACCAACAGAGATGGAGTGTTCCCATTTTTCCACATCCTTTCCAGCACTTGTAGTTTCCTGATTTTTAAAATGATGGTCATTATGTAAGATGTGAAATAATAGCTCATTGTAGTTTAGATCTGCATTTTGCTAATAGCTAATGATGATGAGCATACTTGCGTGTGCTTTGTGGCCATTTGTATTTTTTCTTTGGAAAAATATTCAATTATTTTGCCCATTTTTAATTGTGTTGCTTGTCCTTTTGTCATTGAGTTGTGTGATCCCTTTATATAACATTGAAATCAAGCCATTACTGGATATATCATTCCCAAAAATATTCTCCCATGGAGTAGGCTGCTTTTTTGCCTTCTTAACAAAATAATTTGAAGAAAAAAAGTGCTGAATCTTGAGGACATCCTGTTTCTCTATTTTTCCTTTCATTTGTCATGCTTTTAGTATGAAGTTTAAGAAACAACCACCTACAAAAACATCTTGAAGATGTTTCCCTAAATTTTCTTTTAGGCATGTTGGGCAACCTTGCCAAAAATCAGTTGACCATAGATATGATGGTCACTTTCTGAACTTTCCATTTGATTCCATTGTTCAGTCTGTCTATCTGTATGTGTATTAGTCAGGGTTCTTTTGGAAAACAGAATCAACAAGAGATATCTGTAAATAGTATGAGATTTCAAAGATTCTCACATGTGACTGTAGAGATGCATAAGTCCAGGTCCCACAGGCAGGCTGCAAACAAGGGGTTCTGGTGAAAGTCCAATGAATGTCCTTGATGAGTTTCCAGGAGACTTTTGTGGTCCAAAGATGAGCTGGAAAATTTTCTCTGAATGCTGAAATCACTTCCCCTTTTAAGGCATTCAGATCTTTAGATAAAACGTCACTCATTGCTGATAGCAATCTCCCAGTTTGATTGTAGAAATAATCAGCTGTCAATGCAGTAAACTCACTGAAAACTAAAGCCCATAAATGTCCTTGTATTACAATTAGCCCAGTGCTTGCTTGACCAAACAACTGGGCACAATTACCTGGGTGAGTTGACATATTAGCATAACCATCACAGTCCACCCATTGTCAACTCAGCAACCATACATGTTAACTTAAACCATACTTAATGTCTAAGTAAAAACAATAAGAGGCATGTGTATATATATATATTTCCACCTAACAAAGTTCAACTCTCCTGTGTACAACCAGAAATGCATTAATTCCTTACAGAATAAGGTGCAAGCCCTTGGGTAATATTCACTCTTAAATTTGACATCCTTAAATATTTTGACATGAAACTAATACAACTTGTCATATCATAATGAAAAGGGTTGGGGAAGAAAACAAAGAAATTTGTTTTATGTACATATACAATCATACTCATAATGAAACAAGGAAGGATTCATGACTGTTACAATCCTCATTTCTGTAACTGATCACATGGTCAAAGTTCATATTTATCACTACCTTCTTCCACTACCCATTCCATGTTCCCTTTACCTTCAGCAAAAACTTCACCTGGCCATGGTTCTTTGCCTGGTGGAGTGACCCAAACTTACATTCCTGAAGATTCTGGGCCATTGTTAGTCCTGCTTGGATTGGGTTGTTGCAGTTTTCCATTGACTTTAATCACAGGACATGGCAGTACTAAGAGACACCCTAGAAGATCTGTATTCCAGGCAAATTCTTCTTTACCCCCATTATGTAGATGCAGTCTATTTCCCCTTGATAGTCAGGATCAATCACCCCAGCCAGTACAGTAATTCCCTTCTTTGCCTGTTGATTTGGAAGTAAGAGGGGCCCAAAGTGGTCAGATGGCAGTCTTAACTTCCAGTTCGACGGAATCATTGCTGTGTTCCCTGGTGTCAGCACTCTGCATTTTGGGACTAAAACCTGTAGGCCAGCAGAGCTTAAGATTGCAGGGACAGGAAGCAAAAATTTTCCTAGTGGATCACTAGGGGTAATAGTATGTAGTACCACTCCCATTTCCACCCCTTGATTCCTGGATCCATGAATCCTGGCTATGGGAGAAACAGCACCATAGAGTGGATGCTGATTTAGAGCACATACAGCCTCCTGGAGAACATTGCCCCAGGCCTGCAAGGTATTGCCACCTATTTCACACCATAATTGAGTCTTCAAAAGCCATTCCACCATTCTATCAATTCAACTGTTTCAGGATGATGGGGAACATGGTAAGACCACTGAATTCCATGGGCTTGTATCCACTCATGCACAACGTTTGCTGTGAAGTGGGTTCCTTGATCAGAAGCAATGCTGTGTGGAATGCCATGGTGGTAGATAAGACATTTGGTAAGTCCACAGATGGTAGTTTTGGAAGAAGCATTGTGTATATGAAATTATAACCCATATCCAGAGTAAGTGTCTATTCCAGTTAAAACAAATTGGTCACCCTTTCATACTGGAAGTGTTCCAATGTAATCAACTTGCCACCAGGTATCAGGCTAATCACCTCAGGGAATGATGCCATATTAGGGGCTGAGTGTGGGTCTCTTCTGTTGGCAAATTGGGCACTCAGCAGTGGCTGTAGGCAAGTCAGCCTTGGTAAGGGGACCTACATGTTGCTGAGCCCATGCATAACCTCCATCATTACCTCCATGGCCACTTTGTTCATGAGCCCATTGGACAATGACAGGAGTGGCTGGGGAAAGAGCCTGAGTGTTAGCCACAAATTGGGTAATCTTTTCCACTTGATTATAAAAATCTCCCTCTCCTGAAGTCACCCTCTGGAGAGCATTAATGTGGGACACAAATATTTTCATGCTTTTTGCCCACTCAGAAATGTCCATCCACATACCTATTACCGAGACCTCTTTGTCACCAGTTTTCCAATCATGTTCCTTCCATGTCTCTAACCATCCAGCCAAATAATTGGCAACAACCCATGAATCAGTGTACAAATGCACCTCTAGCCATTTCTTCTTCCAAGCAAAATGAACATCCAGCTGTACTACTCAAAGTTCTGCCAATTGGGAGGATATTTCCTGACCACTGTCCTTCAAGGATGTCCCAAAAAAGGGCTGCAGTGCTGCAGCTGTCTACTTTCAGATGATACCTGCATATCATGCAGAACCATCTATAAACCATGCCTGAGTTTTCTCTTCCTCAGTTAACTGATTGTAAGGGACTCCCCAAGAGGCCAAAGTTGTGGACTTGGAAAGAGAAGGTAATATGCAGGGCTGGGCATTTGTCTACTTCCTCATGTAACTTACTTGTGCCTTCAGGACCCTTTCAAGCCCCATCTCATATATACCACTTGCCCTTTTTTATGGAGTGCTGCTGTGCATGCCCAACTTTATAGTTTGGTGGGTCAGACAATAACCAGCTGATGATAGCCAACTCAGGTCTCATGGTAACTTGATGGCCCATGGTTAAGTGTTCAGTCTCTACTAAGGCCCAGTAGCAGGCCAAAAACTGTTTCTCAAAAGGAGAGTAGTGATCTGCAGAGGATGGCAGGGCTTTGCTCCAAAATCATAAGGGTCTGCACTGTGATTCTCCTATAGGAGCTGCCACAGGCTCCAGGCAGCATCTCTATGTGCCACTGAAATTTCCAGCACCATTGAATCTGCAGGATCATATCGCCAAAGTGGTAGTACAGCTTGCACAGCAGCCTGGATCTGTTGCAGAATGTCCTCTTGTTCTGGTCTCCCATCAAAACTAGCGGTTTTTCTGATCATTCAGTAAATGGGCCAGAGAAGCACAGTCAAATGAAAAATAGGTTGTCTCCAAAATCCAGAGACCAACTAAGCATTGTGCCTCTTTTTTGGTCATAGGAGGGGCAACAGCTTATACTACAATTTGGAAGGGATATCTCAACCTGCCCCACACCACTGAACACTTAGAAATTTCACTGAGATGGAAGGCCCCTGTATTTTTGTTAGATTTATTTCTCATCCTTTCTCATGCAAATACCTTAACAATAAGTCTAAAGTCTTTGCTACTTCTTGTTCACTAGGTCCTATCAACATGATAATATCAATATAATGGACCAGAGTGATGTCTTATGGGAAGGAGAGATGATCAAGGTCCCTGCAGACAATAGCATGACATAGGGCTGGAGAGTTGTTATACCCCTGAGGTAGGACAGTGGAGGTATATTGCTGGCCTTGCCAGCTGAAAGGAAACAGTTTCTGGTGTGCCTTACGAATGGCAATTGAAAAAACAACAACAACAAAACAGTTGCCAGATCAACAGCTGCATACCTGGTTCCAGGGAATGTGTTGATTTGCTCAAGCAATGATACCACATCTGGGACAGCAGCTGCAATTGGAGTCACTACCTGGTTAAGTTTAGGATAATCCATTATCATCCTCCAAAATCCATCTTTTTTGTGCACAGGCCAAAAGGACAGTTGAATGGCATTGTGGTGGGAATCACCACCCCTGCATCCTTCAGAACATTGATGGTGGCACTAATTTCTGCAATCCCTCCAGGAATCCAGGATTGCTTTTGATTTACTATTTTGCTGGGCAGAGGCAATTCTAGGGGCTTCCACTTGGTCTTTCATACCATCATAGCCCTCACTCCACAAGTCAGGGATCTAATGTGGGAATTATGCCAGTTACTGAATAAGTCTATTCCAATTTTGAATTCTGGAACTGGGGAAATAACCACAGAATGACCAGGAACCTACTGGACCCACTGTGAGATAGGATCTGAGCTAAAACTCCATCAATCACCTGACTGCCATAAGCCCCTATGCTGACTTGTGGACCTCAGTGACATTTTGGGTCTCCTGGAATTAATGTCATTTCT
>JAKSZT010053994.1:142978-185184 GCA_026826555.1 Tolypeutes matacus | reverse complement strand
AGCAGTGTCTAATAATCCCTGAAATGTCTGATCATTTCCTTTTCCCCAATGCACAATTACTCTGGTAAAAGGCCATAAGTCTCCTTGGGGAAAGGTGGGAGGAAGATTAACTGTATAAATTTTTGGCAGTTTAACAGCATCCTTTCCCAAATGGATCTGGCCTTCTCCTCATTCAAGGGGCTTTGGGTCTGTAAACTGTCCCAAGTCTGGGAATTGATTAAGGGGTCATGATTCTCTGCAATGGTAATTTGAGTTAGAATTTTGTTCACTCAAACTAGAACTCTTCTGCTTATACAGATCCAGAAGAAATATAGTAGACTGCCCATCTATTTCACTTCTAGGTACCCCATGATCTATTAGCCAATGCTAATCTATTAGCCAATGCAATAACTCTATGTGACTCAGACTATTTTGAGTGCTGCTTTGAATCTGCTTTTCATTGTGGTAACCATGCCCACCTTTTCTTTGGCTATTAATTGCCAATATTTGCCTTTTACTGGACTGATATCTGATCATCCCCATAATCTTTAAGGAATATAATTCCATTGCAGCCCTCCCTATAGTAATATCTGGACTAGCGAGTAAAGCAACCACAGAGCTCTTCAGGGAAGATGGAGTTAATGTTAAAAATTTATTCCTCACAGTCCTGGTTAAAGGTATGTCCTCTGGACATTACTGGTGTGGGTAGACAGGTCTTAAATGATAAACCCATTCTAGCATATTAATCTCCCTAAGCCTTTGAATTCTGTCTGCTACTGTGTACCAGGGCAAATCAGGTTTCTTAACTTCAGACATGCTAGGGCTATCTTTTGGTCCATGTTTCAGTCAGCCACCCAAACTGTTTGAGCCCTTTCTAACACCTGAGGCTACAACATTGAATCCAGAATTTCTGCTTGGTGAGCCCTTGTCAATTAATTCAGCAAGATCCAAATTTATATTCCTTCTACCATTATACCATACCCTTAATATCCATTTCCACACATAGTCCTCTGATTTTTGTCTATATAATTGGAAAACTCATGAAGTTTTTCCAGAGTATAGCATACTTCCTCATGGGTCACACTTTGTATTTCACCTTTGGGGGCTTTTTGTGAGTTTAGTCTAGTAATAGGTCTGGAAGAGAAGAAGAGTGGTGGGGGGTGGATAAGGAGAATGATTAGAAATATCTTGAAAGCTACTAACCTTGGGACATTCCTTTGCATTTTCTTCTTCTGAGACAGGATTAATATCTTCAGCCCTGAAGATATTGATCTGGAAGGCAGATTCCTCAGCGCAGTGTGGAGGTTGGACATTGAATGCTAGAGTCAGGCCAGTATGTGCCTTAGGGCTGGGAGGAGGTCTGGATACCCCGGGGCAGGCTGGAGGCTGGGTGATACAAGGTTGACAAATTGTGGTCTCCACAGGGCAGGCCATTGCAGGTTTATCTGGTAAAATCCCAACAGAATTTAGGGTTCCAATGTCCCTACCAATATTATCATAATCCCATATGTCTCCACCCCAATCCTCTGGGTTCCACTCCTTTCCAATCAATGCCTTCACTTTAACTGCAGATACCCTGCAGGATTGAGATTTTAGTTTCCTTTGTAAATCTCCTGCTCATACAATGAAAGTGAGTTTGGTTCTCAGATATCTCAAGTCTGTGGCTGCAGGAAACAAGATTTTCATTCAGAGCACACATAGAAACATTTACATCATTCATACGGTGTTTAAGTTGCAAATTTGAAGACTTTACCTCATCTCTTTCTTTTGTAACTGTATCCAGAGTATCTAGGAGGAGCCAGCCAACATCGTTATACCTTTTGACTCCACTAAACTCTGTTAAGGTGTTGAAAACACTCTCACCTAGAACCTTGCCTCATATAAGCATGGAAGTAGGGTAATCTAGTAATGATATTTTGCAGAACTCCATTGCCAACTCACACCATGGGCTGTTAGTGGCCTCTTCATTGTTGGAAAGGGAGTCATTAGTACCCTTGAGGCCAATCAGAGTGGACAGCCAATTGCAAAACTTCCAGAACCAACTCAGATATCCCATGTTTAACATTCTGTTCCTTAATAACCACTCCTGGTACCAAGCTGTATTAGTCAGGGTTCTTTTGGGAAACAGATTCAGTAGGAGATATCTATAAATAGCATGAGATCTTATAAGATTCTCTCAAAGGACCATGGGGATGCATAAGTCCAGGTCCAGTAGGCAGGCTGTAAACCAGAGGCTCCAATGAAAGTCCAATGAAGGTCCTTGATGAGTTTCCAGGAGACATTGGTGGTCCAAAGATGAGCTGGGAAATTGTCTCTGAATGCTGAAATCACTTCCCCTTTTAAGACATTCAAATCTTTATATAAAGCATCACTCATTGTTGATAGCAATCTCCCAGGTTGATTGTATGCAGTAAACTCACTGATGACTAAACCCCATAAATGTCCTTGTATTACAATTAGCCCAGTGCTTGCTTGACAAAAAAAACTGGGCACAATTACCTGGCCATTTTGACACATTAGCCTAAGCATCACAGTATGCCAGTACAGTATTGTTTTTCTTTATTTTATTTATTATATATATATATATTAAAAGGTGCTTAGATTACTAGATATTACACAGAAATACAAGGATTCCCATGTTCCCCACCTCCCACACCTCCTACAACATCCCACGCAACATCATTCATCAATGTGGCACATCACCCGTAATGGATATACACATCCTGGGGCCTTGCCACCAAGCATATGCCACAGTTCACAGCGTAGACCACACTCTCCCACACAGTTCTGCATGGTATATGCTGATGTAAAATGGTCTACATCTGTCACTCAACACCACTCAGGACAACCCCCAAGTCCCAAAAAAGCCCCTGTTTTTCAACTGCCCTTCCCCTCCTTGACCCAAAAGCGTCCAGTGGCCACCAGCTCCACCTCATTGTTATAATTATTTCCATTGCTTGAATCACAATATGTCTACAACAGAATACCATTAAGTCCACTCTAGTCCATAGCTCTTCCCCCAGTCATGAGGGGACTGGGATGGTGATGTCCACTCTACCTCCAAGTGAGAGAGGGCTTATATCTCATGGATATGGTGGGTGGGATTATCCTGCCTGCAGCTGCAGGCCCTCTCCATTCCCTTGGATGGCCGTTCCCCATCGTCGTCTCCTCGCCAGGTGACTTGGATGAGTCCATTGAGCTATAGGGTAGGAGTTGCAGCTCCAACGAGATTCCAGGCACAGCTAGCACATAGGTAGGCCAGAGGCTCCAGTCACTGAAAGTATACCTAAAACTTCCAGCACCACATATAGGTTTGAATAGAAGGGACTGTTGGAACATGTGCAGGGAGGACTTATTTGAGTCTAACTCTGTCACTCTCAGGAGCACAGATTCCAAAGTAAAGCCCACTAATAAGGCATCAATCTCTGGGGCTATCCCCCCTTATATAGGACCTGGGTGTCTCCAGAGCCCTCAGTAGCCCCTCTGTGTGGGGTAATATCCACTTTGCTGTTCTATGAGATCCTACTGAGGTGTGCATAAACGTTACCTCTGGGATGACCTCCTGAATTTCTTTGAAATCTCTTAGCCACATGAACTCATTTGTCTTTACCTTTTCCCCCTTTTATTCAAGATCTTTTTCCAATCGTGTTGCCAGGTGGCACTTGGTATTAATCCCTCGTTGCCAGGGAGGCTTATCCCCGGGAGTCATGTCCCACATTGGGGGGAGGTAATGCATTCATATGTTGAGTTTGGCTTAGAGAGAGGCCACATTTGAGCAACAAGGAGGCTCTCAGGTGGCAACCCTTAGGCACCCCATAACAGTAGGCTAAGTTTCAATTACAAGATCAAAGATTCATAAGGCTAGTCATCAATAACAAGAACCCATCAGTGGGCCATCCTCTTTTGCCAGACACTGCCCCTGCACTCAGGCACCTGTTGCAGCTTCCTTGGAGAATGTGGCAGAGCTCTACAGGCTGGGAATTCAGATTCCCTCATTTATTTAGTGATTGTCTACCCACCATGACAGTGCCCCATCCATTAATCATTTGAACAATTTTATATATCTTTCATGTATATTCAGATGAACTTACTCCCATGAATCTCCCATCGCAGACACCTGCCACCAATGCTCCTCTGCAGCCCCCATTGTAACCCTTCTGTGATCTAAACCTTCCTTGAACATGAAGCCCATATAATAACCAAATACAATTAATAGGAAAAAGAAATAATAATGATAAGCTTAAATGCAAGAGATAAGTACATGGAAAAACAGGAAAAAAAGAAAAAAAAACTAAACTAAAAATAAATTATAATTAGCGGATTGGGACATTCAAAAAAATGGGTAAAAAAAAACAAGAAAAAATTCCTTTTTTAAAAAAAATATTCTTTTTTCCTTTTATCACTGTATTATCAGATGTCCAGTGTACCATGACATCTACCCCCTCTCATTCCCCAGTGTCTCCCAAATTTTCATTTAATTTTCAAAGAAGTTTTAGGTCACAGCAAAGTCACACATAGAATACTAGAGACTCCCACATACCCAAACTCCCTCCCCCTTCCCCACCCCATATTAAAACCTTTTTTTTTTAATGGATGTTAGCATTGTTATAACTGTTATACAGATAGTAAAATATAGCAACTAAATATTGTCAATGGTTTACAGTATAGTTTACAATTTAGGCGGTACAGTTTAATAATTTTTGATATTTACCATGACCTGTGTCCATTACTGTAAGGTAATGAAAAACCTCTCCCATGAACACTAAATACCCCTTTTAACCTTAACGGTTCCTTCCTCCCCATACCCCTGGGGCATATGAAACTCCTCTGTCTTGACTCATGGCTTGACAAGATTCATAGTTACATGCCCTGGGTATTCCAACCTGCCCTTCTTATTCTACCCACCTGTCAACCCTGCACCGCCAAACCCAGTAATATCACTACCCATCTGTCCTATCCTTCAATATGCAACTATACTCTATCCCTTTACCATAGATTATGTCCATGTGGGTGATGGCTCAAAGCCTGCTCTTATCTTATTCTCCCTTGTTAACCTATCTTTCAGACAATGGTTCTCAGAGACTGCTCACTTTCCTCAGTTCAAGTCAGTGAGGTCATATAAGGTTCATCCTTCAGTGCCTGGCTTGCTTCACTCAACATAAGGTCTTCAAGATTCATCCACGTTTTTCCATGTGTTAGCACTTTATTCCTTCTTACAGCTGAGTAATATTCCATTGTATGTATGTACCACATTTTCTTATCCATTCATCTGTTGATGGGCACCGGGGCTGATTCCAACTTTTGGCAATGGTGAACAATGCCGCTATGAACATTGGTGTGCAAATATCTGTGCATGTCTTTGCTTCCAGTTCTTCTGGGTATATACCCAGCAGTGGAATTGCTGGATCATATGGAAGATCTATTGTTAGTTTTCTGAAGAACCACCAAACTGTCCTCCACAGTGGCTGGACCATTCCACAATCCCACCAGCAATGGATGAGGGTTCCTATTCCTCCACATCCTCTCCAACACTTAGAGTCTGATGTTTTTTTAATAGCTGTCATTCTTATGGGTGTAAGATGGTATCTCATTGTAGTTTTGATTTGCGTTTCCCTGATAGCTAGCGATGTCGAGCATTTTTTCTTGTGCTTTTTAGCCATTTGTATTCTTCCTTGGAGAAGTGTCTTTTCAGTTCACTAGCCAATTTTTTTAAATGTCTTTTTATTTTCAAGGTGTAGGATTTATTTATATATGCAGGATTTTAGGCTCTTAACAGATATATGGTTGCCAAATAATTTCTCACATTGGGTAGGCTGCCTTTTTATTTTCTTAATAACGTCCTTTGAGGTACAGAAGTTTTTAATTTTGAGGAGATCCCATTTATCAATTTTTTTCTCTTCTGCTTGTGCTTTGCTGTGAAGTTCATGAAACCATTTCCTATTACAAGTTCCTGAAGAAGCTTCCCTATATTATCTTCCAAGGTCTTTATGGTTTTGGCTCTTAAATTTAGATCTTTGATCCATCTTGAGTTGATAAGATGGTATTCTTCTCTCATTCTTTTGGGTAGGGATATCCAGTTCTCCAAGCACCACTTGTTAAAGAGGCCATTCTCTCCCAACTGAGTGGGTTTTGTGGCCTTGTCAAATATCATATGACTGTATATGCGAGGATCTATATCAGAACTCTCAATCCGGTTCCATTGGTCAGTAGGTCTATCCTTGTGCCAATACCACGCAGTTTTGATCGCTGTAGCTTTGTAGTATGTTTTAAAGTCAGGTAATGTGATACCTCCAACTTCATTTTTCTTTTTCAATATATCATTGGCAATTCGGGGCCTCTTGCCTCTCCAAATATATTTTGTGGTTAGTTTTTCCAGTTCCTTAAAAAATATAGTGTTGACTTCTATTGGGATTGCATTAAATCTGTAGATTAGTTTGGGTAGGATAGACATCTTGATGATGTTTAGTCTTCTTATCCATGAACAGGAAATATTTTTCCATTCATTTAAGTCTTCTTTGATTTCCTTTAACAGTGTTGTGTAGTTTTCTGTTTATAAGTTCTTTACATCTTTAGTTAAATTTATTCCTAGGTATCTGATTCTTTTAGTTACTATTGTAAATGGCATTTTTTTCTTGATTTCCTGCTCCGATTGCTTGTTATTGGTGTACAGAAATGCTACTGCTTTTTGAGCATTGATCTTACAGCCTGCAACATTACTGAACTCCTTTATAAGTTCTAGAAGTTTTGTTGTAGATATCTTTGGGCTTTTAATGTATAGGATCATGTCATCTGCAAATAATGAAAGTTTTACTTCTTCTTTTCCAATCTGGATGCCTTTTATATCCTTATCTTGCCTCAGTGCTAGAGCAAGTACTTCTATGACAATGTTAAATAGGAGTCGTGATAGTGGGCATCCTTGTCTTGTTCCCAATCTCAGAGGGAAGGCTTTTAGGATTTCACCATCGAAGATGATGTTAGCTATGGGTTTTTCATATATACCCTTTATCATATTCAGAAAGTTTCCTTCTATTCCTGTCTTTTGCAGTGTGTTTATCAGAAAACAGTGCTGTACTTTTTCAAATACTTTTTCTGCATCCATAAAGATGATCATGTGATTTTTTTCTTTCAATCTATTTATGTGATGTATTACATTGATTGCTTTTCTTATATTGAACCATCCTTGCGTACCCAGGTGAAACCCACTTGGTCATGGTGTATAATCCTTTTGATATGTTGTTGAATGTGATTAGCAAATATTTTGTTGAGGATTTTAGCATCTAGGTTCATTAGAGAAATTGGTCTGTAGTTTTCCTTTCTAGTGGTATCTTTGTTTGGTTTGTTATTAGGGTAATGTTGACATCGTAGAATGAGTTAGGCAATATTCCTTCTACTTCTGTTTTTTGAAAGAGCTTAAGTAGAATTGCTGTTAGCTGTTTCTGAAATGTTTGGTAGAATTCTGCTGTGAAGCCATCTGGTCCTGGGTTCTTCTTTTTTGGGAGGTTTTTGATGACTGGTTCTATCTCTTTACCTGTAATTGGACTGTTGAGTTCATCAATTTGTTCTTTCATCAATGTAGGTTGTTCGTGAGTTTCTAGAAACTTGTCAATTTCCTCTAAATTATCATCCTTGTTGGCATATAATTTTTCAAAGTATCCTCTTATGATACTCTTTATTTCTGTGGCATCAGTAGTGATATCCCCTTGGTCATTCTTTATTTTGTGTATTTGCATCTGTTCTCTTTTTTTCTTTGTTAGTCTGGCTAGGGGTTTGTCAATTTTATTGATATTCTGGAAGAACCAGCTTTTGGTTTTGTTTATTTTTTCTGATGCTTTCTTATTCTCTATTTCATTTAGTTCTGCTCTAATATTTTTTATTTCATTCTTTCTACTTCCTTTAGGTTTTGTTGTTTTTCCAGTTCCTCCAAGTGTGCAGTTAAGTCTTCAATCGTAGTTCTTTCTTCTTTTTTAATATATGTATTTATGGCTATGAACTTCCATCTCAGGACTGCTTTTGCTGCATGCCATAGGTTTTGATATGTTATGTTGTCATTTTCATTAGTTTCAAGGTAGTTACTGATTTCTTTTGAGATTTCCTCTTTGACCCACTGTTTGTCTAACAGTGTGTTGTTTAACTTCCATATCCTTGTGCCTAACCTGTTTCTCTGGCCCTTAGTGATTTCTAATTTCATTCTATTGTGACCAGAGAAATTACTTCGTATAATGTCAATCTTTCTGAATTCATTTTGAGTTTTCTGTGGCCTAGCATGTGGTCTGTCTTGGAGTATGATCCATGTGCACTCAAGAAGAATGTAAATCCTGCTGTATTTGGGTGTAGTGTTCTGTATATGTCTTTTAAGTCCAGGTCCTCTAAGGTATTGTTGAGAGTCTTTGTTTCGTTGTTGATTCTCTGTCTAGATGTTCTGGCTAATGATGATAATGGTGTATTAAAGTCCCCCGCTATAATTGTTTAGTCATTTATTTCTTTACTTAACTTTGCAGAGTTTGCCTCATGTATTTTGAGGCACCCCATTTAGGTGCGTAAATGTCTATGATTGTTCTCTCTTCTTGAGAGATTACCCCTTTTACTAATATATAGTGTCCATCTTTGTCTCTTACAATAGTTTTGCATTTAAAGTCTATTTTGTCTGATATTAGAATAGCTACTCCTGCCCTTTTTTGGCTATTGTTAGCTTTTTAAATTGTTTTACAGCCATTTACTTTCAGCCTCCTTGAATCCCTGGGTTGAAGGTGGGTTTCTTGTAGAAAGCATATAGATGGATCATATTTCTTTATCCATTCTGCCAATCTGTGTCTCTTGAGTGGTGAATTTAATCCATTAACATTCAGTGTTATTATTCGCAATGAATTTCTTACTTCAGCCATATTTTCTTTGGATTAATGTATGTCATATGTTGTTTTGTTTCTGTTTTTGTCTTTTTAGTTGTTTTTAAACTCTCCTCCAACTCTCCCTTGATTTTTCCTTTCAACTTGTAGAACTTCCTTTAATATTTCTTGAAATGCTGATTTCTTATTGACATACTTTCTTTATTTATGTTTATTTGTTAATATTTTGATCTCTCCATCATTTTTGAATGCCAGTTTTGCTGGATATAGAATTCGTGGCTGGAAGTTTTTTTTCTTTTAGTGCTTTGACTATGTCATACCACTATCTTCTTTTCTCCATTGTTTCAGATGAGAAATCAGCACTTAATCTTATTGTGCTTCCTTTGTATGTGATGGTTTTCTTTTCTCTTGCTGCCTTGAGTATTTTCTCTTTGTTTTGAGCTTTGGACATTTTGACAAGTATATCTCTTGGAGTTGGCCTGTTGGAATTTATACCGTTTGGGGTGTGCTTTGCTTCCTGGACATACATCTCTCTCAATAGGGTTTGGAAGTTTTTAGCCACTATTTCCTTCAACACTCCTTCTGTTCCCTTTCCCTTTTCTTCTTCTGGGATGCCCATATGCGTATGTTGTTGCATTTTGTGCTGTCAGTTAAATCCCTGAGTCCCTGCTGGATTTTTTCTATTTTTTTGTCTATCTGTTCTACTATCTGTTTGATTTCAGCTGTATTGTCTTCCACATCAATAATTGTTTTTCTGCCTGTTCAAATCTGCTGTTATGTGAATCCAGCGTCTTTTTGATTTCTTGGATTGTGCCATTGATCACCATCATGTCAATTATCCTTCTGTGTATGTTTACAATTTCTTCAGTATGTTTTCCAAGTGTCTTCATTATATCCTAATCTCTTCCTTCACTTCATTAAGTTGGTTCATGATATTTGTTTGGGAATCTTTGATTAGTTGCTTGATGTTCTGCATATATTCCTGGTTTTTAGTTTGTACTTTGGAGGGATGCAGGTCTTCCTGTTTCTCAGTGTGGCTTGTAATTTTTTGTTGCCCTCTAGTCATCATTTTATGTTGCTCGGTTTATTCAGTTGATTAACTTCTCTCTCTCCTCTAGAGTTTTATTTAGCTGGTGGTTCTGTGTGTGTGTTAAGTTTTCTCTTTGACACTTTTTCTTCTAATTTTTTTTCCTTGCTTCTTTCTATGTTAAGAATCTTCACTGATCGCTCCACACCGTTGATCTGCCTGCTTCTAGATGACCCAAGCTTCTTGCTCCATGCCCCCAAAGCACAGACACTTGGGCAGGAACCAGTGCACAATTGGCCATTCCCAGAGAGCCAGTCAATGAGTACCCTCCTAAATTATGCCATCTTGCCTCCCCCATATTGTTTTTAAACTGTAACAAAGTAATATCCTTTAAACTCTGGAAGAGTCTTTCAACTTCATTCTTTTTAAAGATATTTTGGCTATTCGTTGACCTCTACATTTCCAGGTAAATTTGCTAACTTTATTTTCCAGTTCTACAAAAATGACTAATGGAATTTTTATCAAGATTGATCCAAAATTGTAATTTAATTAGGTTATAATTGACATCTTAATGATATTTAGTCTTTCAATCCATGAACATGGAATGCCCTTTCATTTATTTAGGTCATTTTTGGTTCCTTTTAATAATGTTTTGTAGTTTTTTGAGTGCAGGCCCTTTGTGTATTTGGTTATGGTTATTCCTAGATATTTGATTCTGTGCTTGATATTTGGTTTTAGTCACTATTGTAAAAGGAAATTTTTCTGAATTCCTCCTCAATTTGCTCATTAGTAGTGTATAGAAACACTACAGATTTTTGCATATTAATCTTGTATCCTAACACTGCTGAAATTTTCTATTAGTTCTGGTAGTTTTGTTACATATTTTTCAGTATTATTTTGGTACAAGATCATATCATCAGGAAAGAGCAAAAAGTTTCAATTCTTCCTGCTGAAGAACTGAATTTCAAGAGCACTTCACATTGATTAGGCCTGTAATTTATTAGGGTAGGGAGGGAAGAAAAATGGGAAAAAATAACAGATCATCGGTCCCAGGTAGAGAGGAAGGGGCTGAAGAGTGATAAAGAGGGCTGATGTAGACTAAATTTCCCATTATAGATTATAAATGCCCAGGTTTTACTTGCATGTTGATCCATCTTGTGGGCAGAACATGGCGAGTGCAGGGTGCAGAAGGTAAGAGAGCTATTTCGGCTTTGCACCTGCTTTTTGAACTATTAATTATTCCACCCCTTTATTAATGGCATGGGAGGAGTCCAGCTGTTTGCTGCTTTCATTGATTACTCCATCCACCAATCCCCAAGAAGGATCCAATGATAATGTTCCTGGAGAATAACCAGGGCTTCTCCTAGCTTTCAGAAGAAACCTCATTTCGAATAGCAGAAATCTCATTCTGAATGGAATTCTTGTGAGGGTCTTCCAACAGCCATCTTGGGGATATTGATATCCACATGGACTTCTTACCAAGTTCCAGATCCATCTATTGATACTCTATTTTACTAGCCTACTTCATTCCCCCCTCAGAGAGTTTACACCTTTTTAAAGGGGTGCTGAAGGGAGATGGTAATTCTTCTGTAATTACTTCCTGCTGGTTAGGGCAGTAGGCCATACCTGACAAGGTGTAAAACCCTCTGGCTATTCTATCTCATTTGGAGGAAAATGGATGTAGCATCCTGGACAAAGCTGGATGAAGTCCCCATATGGCTAACAAGATGTTGACTCTGGAAGAAATAATCTTGATTAGAATTTTGAAAGTATATGGTCCCATTGAGAAATACTGAACCACAAAAATAGAGAAAGCCAGGTGCCTATAAAGGCTGCATTTTCCCAAAGTTAATGGGAAACAGTATTCTTCTTTCTTTTTATGTTGGTGGTTAATTCTAGGGAGACATTGCAATAAACAAAGGGGTTAGGTTTAAATTGCCAATCCCAGTTCCTATGGTAGAGAAGATGAAAGAGAAGAGGCATTGCCCTTTTTTAGTTAAGTTACAGGAAATGAAGACAGACAAACCATCTTAAGGGGTGTCTGGTTTGCCCTCCCCCTAACAATAGGCATTTTGGCTGGAGTTAGAAGGAACAGCTATATTTGACACAGACACTACTTAGCTTTGTCTTTTGAAGAGGTATTTCAGGCCATCCAATGACTGACACTCATATTTCTAACCAGATGCTTCTGGTGAGCTGGCTTCACTTGGGATTAGTGTACCAAGCTGGAAATTCCTTTAACTTTAATAGCTATGGGAGTAGTCACAACTACAGAGTAAATTTCCTTCCATTTGGGCTCTAATTGGGAGAGAAGCTTTTTTTCTTGCCCAGTTTTCATCAGAGTCTGCTTTCCAGGTCCTGGATGAGGAAAGGTTGCCCATGGACTATCTCAAAGGAGCTAAGCTGAAGTGGGTCTTAGCCACCTCATTTGTTGTTTCCCTTCTGGTGGGAAATGCTTATTCCTGGCAGTATGGCATGTGGGTTGCCAGTCCTCCTAATGGTATGTGTGGGACAGATTCTGTAATAAGAGCTAGGAGGGATACTTGGGCTAAGCAAATTTGTTAACTACTTAGAAAATGAAGTTTACCAGGATTTTTAACATGTTCAGTGCCCCTCTGCATATAATCTAGAATAGAAAATTATATCATTACGTATATATCAAGAGTAGGAGAGATATAAGTAGAGTACTTAATACTAATTAATGTACTACTCAGTACATAAGTTTTTCTTTGAGCAACAATTAATAGATTTAAGTTCCAGGTTTGAAATAGCTTACATGTTATTTCTCCATGGGAGTAGGCCATAATGCCAATTATGTTTAAGTTATACTCACAGTACTCTGGTGATCATTGCTCCATTTGGTATGTCCTTCCACACCCAGCATGCTGCAGCACAATTGACACTAGAAAGTAGCTAGGAAAGGAGGTTCCAGTGTTCCACTGGCCTAGTACATAGCACCCTTTGGAACTATGAAACAGTGCCAGTCTGAAGTTGATATCCATTGTACATTTGGCTATATCAAGCCATCGTTGGCTGCTGCAGGAGTTTGAAACTGCAATGTGGTCTCCATTAATTTCAGGAGCACAACCAGAGATATAGTAGATACTATTATTGTTTTAGGGGTCTGTGACCAACCTAGCCAATAACTCAAATGGAGAGGCAACCTGTAGTGTATTGAAGGCCTAGTTTGAATGCACAAGAGAATTTGACAATGCTGAAGTCTATCTCTTGATTTTTATACATTTTTTAAACACTTCCAATGCAATGTGTAACATATCAAATGAACTTAACATTTTAGTACTTTGCTTCTTACTTCTACATTTTTATCATGAAAATGTTAATTAGCAGGTATTTTACTTTAGCAACACAGGAAAAACTACTTTTTACATTTTTAAAAAATGAAAACTGAAGATTACCTATGGAATCAAGATTATTTTTCATTACCACCACTTGAAGATGCAGATTGAGGTGACTTCCAACAGATTTCACTGCTATGAAGTTACTTTTTGCCATTAATATCAATTTAGGTTTCTAGTTAGGAATGGCTTCCTGGAATTAGCCATTTAAATGCTTCAGTTTAGAAGATGCTTTTACAAACTCTATAATTGACCACAAGCACATAGACTGGTTAATTTACCTTAGATTACAATTAGCAACCAATGGAATTTACTTTATCCATTTAAAAGAGTGCAGATCTACATTTCTGTACTGAGAAAAATTTTAGTGAGTATTGTTCAAACCTAAAAGTGAAACATCATGCAGGAAACTTTGTTAATCAGCAAACCAATGCCTTTCTAGTCAGCACTTTTCATAATTCAGGAGGAATGATGAAAACTAGAACAGTAGGCACACTGGGGGTGTTTTGTAACAAATAAGAACAGATAGGATGCATTCAGGGGTGTGTTTTGTTCCTTCCTGGAAGGCTGACCACTTTCTCCGGAACTGATGCATAGACCTTGGAATGTACTGCCCTGAGAGTGTTGTGCTCCTTCCTGAGGAGGCTGGCCACTTCCTCAGAAATTGATGCATTACTCACAAGTTGGCATCTATAGTATTGAGTTCATTGATTATGAGCACAATTAAAGGGACAGTCTCTGGTCAGGCCAATTGAATTCACACCCTGGGAGAAGGTGCTCTGCACAGGGGTTTTCAATCAAGACTCTGGTATTGGCTGCTGATTTGGGACTTCCCAGCTTTGAGCTAGATGTTGGTGAGTTTGTAAGACTGCTCTATTTTTCTGTCATTCTGTGACTCTGTTCAATATTGATTTAATCTTTTGATTGATGTTATTCTTATTTCTCACTCTAATTGTCAGTATAGACTTATTAAACTAGATATGCATATAGGTATTTATATTGCATCCATCTGGGACTCTGGCCGGAGGTGGACCAGGTTGTCAGGGTGTCCCCCAGTTTAGTGAGCATGGGAATGTATGTATGCATATCATGATGGTTTGAGATATAGCAGTTGGACCCCTGTTTATAAACAATCCGTCACTTTTTTCATATTTTTTTCAATTATTAACAAAGATTCACTAACATATATATATACCGGGTATGTCAGTATGTCCCCTGGTTTGGTGAGTCTCGATCTATGTGTATGTATAAAGTGAGGGATTATAATGCAGCAGTTGGACCCCTGTTTGTAGATAATTCTTTGCCTATTTTATTTTTCCCAATTATTAACAGGAGTTTAATAAAATAAATATATGTCTGTGTATTGCTTTCTCATGCTTGAGTTAATTAAGTGATCATATCAATCTATATACATAAATATAGCAAAGCATTAGCAAAGCATTTTATCTAGCAGAACAATTTCTTTAACTTAATTTCATTAGATATGAACTTAACTTTCATCACCTTAAACATTTAATAAATTTATATACTTGCTATTTCATAAACCTAGGGAGATAACACCTCAGCTAAATAAAATCAAAACTGTTATAGTTTATGTAAGAAATATTTTCTTTCTTTCCTTTACGGGAGGCTAAAACTCCTTTAATAAAATTATAAACTGTAAATAATCTTAAAAGTGCACTGACTGCTAGGTTCTGGAAAACTGTTTTCAAAGATCTTTCCATAGCTTTCAAGGACTTTTTCTTTACTTGTTGATATTTGATAATAGGATTATTAGCCACCATTATTTTAAGGCTGTCAAAGGTTTAAATTGAGGAATTACAGGAAAAACTGATTTTTAATTCCCCAGCTTAAAAAATAGTTTCAATCTGTCACAAATCGCCTTTCCCCCACAGTACTTACAAAGAGAAGGTCTTAGGGGTAAGGCAGGTTAAAGAGCTTAGGAAAAACTTTTTCCTTTCCCAAGTTTCTGTATTTAGATTTCTATATTACCTTTACATCCTGCTCAGCCTAATTTGGGCTCAAAGAATACTTATTCACATGTATAACCACATATTTGATTTTTCAATTTGAGTAGAGCTCATCTAAGAATTTTCACTTGTTAATTTGATATTATCATCCCAACATATGAAGTTATATATTGAACAAATAGGCAGGCATGAATAGAGTTTGACACAGGTCTCACTGTTATTATTTTCATTCTTCTTACAAAATAAGTTTAACTGTAAGATAACATTTAAAAGATTTCATTGAAGACTCCTTTTAGTTACTCTCATTTGCACTGTGACCATGCAGTTTTACACAAGAATTTCATTCCTTAGTTATTGGCTTATACCCAAAATGCCCCCAATGCTGTAATACAAATTTCCTTTGCTTCAGAATTTTGTTCATTTTTCACTTTGTCTTTAGCAGACCTTGGATGAGCAAGACTAATTTTTTGTATACTCATCGAGGCTATGGAAGCCTCAGGGAAACGGATTTCTCTCATGAATTGCTACTTTTAGGAATCCCCAACAGTCAAGGCAGAAGGTCTCCCTCACTTCCCAGTCCTCAGAGATAACAGTACTGCAGCAGCTGCTGGACTTGAAGAGTGGATGTTCAATCCTGAGGGTTGAGGATTCCACCAGGCAGCAATTTAGTCCACACTTGGAGCCACAAGAGAAAGCAGTCATTAATACCAGTAGGACAGGAGACAGGGCTGTCTCAAGTTTGCTTTCCCCTGAGCCATAGGGGCAGAGGCTGTTATGAAATAATCATAAGCAAAGGCAAGGGGTGAGTCTAGGCTTGAAGTGATCATAAATGATGGTAAATTCAGTTTAAGATTTACACTTCCAATAGTAGGTTTAGGCTAAATCTACCTAGTTATAATTTCAATTATTATCCTTCTGCTGTTCTATAATTTAAAGGCATCTATAAATGATCTTAACTCTTAGTTACAATTTCTAGTAATTTTTTACTTTAAGGTGAATTGGGTACTTTTATTAATGAAGCCACAAGAATTTTGTTAGTAACAACTTTGCTGTTTTTCTGCTTTTCTTGCAGTTGAAACAATTCCACCTGTGATTTATACATTAAATCCACTTGCAAGATAGTATTGACATTTAAAGACTCATTTTTAGGTTACCTTTCACGATTATCTAATTTGTAACAGGTGAACCTCAAATTTGATTTCCTAGGCACAAGCAAACTGACAAAGTTAAACACAGATTTCAAAGTTGAACACAAAGTTAAGTACAGATTAAAACAGAAGAGAAAATTCTATACCCTTAGCATTTCTAGGAACTCTTTGATCTTAATTGATGGCACATGAGTTTTCTTATTTTCCAGCAGAATTTTAGTAACCAGTTTGGATCTTGATCTCTATTCATACCTTTTACAGGCTAAACTGTGATTAAACTAATGGAAGTTTGAGGTGTATTTCCTCATTTCTTTAAGGAGACATGGCATGAGGTTTCCAGCCCTCAGATCTATCTGTCCTCCTTTTTATACTGGTTTAACTGGAATTCAGGGTCTTATACAGAGGCTGCTTTTGGCTATACTGTGTCCATGTGGACCAGTAGTAGGCAAATTTTCCTGATTCTTAAGACACTTTTATGGGGAGTTAACTGGTGGGCTAGAGACTATGCCCATTATTCTAGGAAGAATGAAGAAGCACTTTTTAGTTGACTGACCTGGTGTCCCAGAGTCCATGTCTGACTAAAATGTTCACCACTCCAAATAATTTGGAGCTGATACTCTGGTCTCAGCATCCTGAGAATTTAATCCAGAGCTTTGCTGACCAGTATACTTGTGGCCAACCTAGGTCTTGGGGGATGACTGAAACTCCAAAGTTCAGACCAAATCACCCAAGCCAGATTGATGGGAGATGGGAGCAGTTGCCCAAGCTGAAGCATCTGAGATGTCTAAAAGGATGTTTGGCTGCCCTTTGAACAGAAGGGCCCAAGGAATGGGGTCCATTCAGAATTTACTGCTCTGCTTCTCAGCACCCCTACATTCCAGGATCCAAGAATAATTGCACTGTTATCCAAACTATAGTCCTGAGATAAATCTCAGGGGACATTTGGCTGCTGTCAGAATCAAAGTGCCCAAGTCTTCCTAGGTCTTGGGGGACATTCAGAGTTACTTCCCCAGTATCTGCCACACCAGAAATCACAAAGACCCTGCTACCAGGCATTTCTGGGGCTATTCTGGACTTGGGAGACAGACTGAATTGATCTTGGGGTCCAATAGATTTCAGACTGAAGCTGCCAAGCCAAATATTGCTCCTTCTTGGAGAAGGGGCAAAAAGCTCCTTTTTCCTATTCTTACAGAGGTCTTAAAAAGAAAAGAAAAGAAGAAAAAAAAAGTAATACACTGTGGAAAAAAAGAAAAAAGAAGAAACCCTAGGAACTGGGACTTTCTAAGTTAAACCAGCCATTAAAAGGCCATTAACATATTAAATGTACAAAATAAAGTTTAAAAAAAATCCATATAAAAAAAAAAAAAAAAAAAAAAGGCCATTAACAGGAGACACAGACAAGATGGCGTTAGTGTAGGAGGGCGCACATTGCAAGCTCCGAGAGCAAGGCGGATTGTGGACGGGGTCCTGCCCGGGGGTCTGTGCTGTGCACGCCTGGAGTGAGAAGCTTGGGACATCTATCTGCGCGGATTGGCGGCGTGGACCTAACGGTGGAGATTCATGAGTTTTGAGGCTGCCAGTGGAGGTTGGCACAGGCGGCTGAGCACCGCGGTTAGGGAAAAAAAAATAAAACGGCCATTTGGAGCCGCGGGCGGGGCGAAAAAGTTTTATTTTCTGGGGATCTGGCTGCCTGGCGCCCCTTGGACCTTGTGTGAACAGAGCAAACGAGCTAATCAGCACCCGGTGAACCGGAGTGGGGATTTTGTTTGGGGAACGGAGCTGATTTCCCTAGCTACCCAGGGATAAGACCTGGGCCGCTGCGGAGCCAAGAGGAAGGGACACTTCTCCAAAAAGGGAGGGTTCGGTTGGAAGACAGGGAAGGGTATTTTATATTTTTAGACATTGATCTGGCTGCCTGCACCGCCCCATAGCTTTGGGGAGCAGATAAGCCGAACTGAAGCAGCATCAGGCTGAGAGCAGACGTGAATCTGCACTCAAACTGTTTTACTGAGCAGCCCAGTGATGCTGGAGCTCGGTGCCAGAAGGGGCAGAATCCGCTGTCTTTAGCACTCCTCACTGACTAACATCAGAGCTTCAGTTGACCTGGGGAGTCTGGAAAGTGGGACGTGCTTGATTAATTTACACGGGCCCAGCTAGGGTCACTTCCGTAAGGGGGTTGGTCTAGAGGAGGAATTATTTTGGGTCCTGCATTTGGCTAAAAAAAAAAAAAGTGAGGTCACCTCAACAAATGAAAAATAAATTCTTTTTAATTTAGTTTAATAGCTAAAAGCTGCTTCAGGACCTGCATATAGAACCCTGTGGGGAAATTCATTGATAAACACAAGTAGGCAGGAAGGATCCACATGGACCCTAGGGGAATCATTGACCCCCCTTAGCTCTGTTTGACTGTTTGCCTGTGTGGATCTTTGGTTTCTCTCTGTTACTTTCTGGTCTACTGCTATTATTCCCGTTTTCCTCCCCCCTTCCTTTTTCCTTCTATTTTTTTTTTTTTTAAATAGGTGCTGCCAGCTGGTCGCTTCTTTGCTGGGCTTCTTATTCAGTAATTTCCCACTCGCTGTATATATTGATTCTGTATTACAAACTACCGCTTATCCTTCCTGCATCTTTCTGCCTTCTGTTTTCTGTTGTGGCTCTTAGAGACAACATTTTTTCATAGGCCCACAACGTAAGGGTGTCAATTTCTATCCCAAATATTTTGTTTGCTTCTTCTTCTTTTTCCTTTTTTTTTTTTATTAGTATTAACTTTTTCCTTTCAGACCTTTCTCTACTATTTCTCTTCCTACTCATAATTCTAGCCTTCTAAATCACTATATATATATATTCCTCAATTTGTTTTCTCAGTCCATTGTAGGAACTCCATATTTTTTCCTAGTACTCTACACTGCCTACACAAGTTAAATATTCATCTCATTAAGTCTCATTTTGGCCCTCTCCTAACTTTGATCAATATTACTATTTTCCTTCTGCCTTCCTTACATCTTTTGATTCCTCTGGCCCTAACCTTTTGCCTTCAAGGGAACATGGAAAGAAGCAAGGAAATAAAATAGGAAGAAAAACTGCCAAAGAGAAAACTTAACTCACACGCAGAACCAACAGCTAAATAAAATTCTAGAGCATAGAGAAAAGCTAATCAACTGAACAAACCCATCAAGATAATATGATGACCAGAGGGCAACAGAAAAATACAAATGACTCTGAAAAACTGGAAAACATGGACCAGTCCAGTGCACAAAATAAAAACCAGGAAGCAATGCAGTACATCGAACAACTAATCAAAGCTATCCAAACAAATATCATGGACCAACTTAAAGAACTGAAGGAAGAGATTAAGGATATAAAGAAGACACTGGGAGAACATACTGAAGAAATAGCTAACACACCTAAAAAGGTAATGGATATGATGGCGAACAAAGACACAAGTCAAGAAATGAAAAAGACGCTGGACTCACATGGCAGCAGAATTGAACAGGCAGAGGAAAGCATTAGTGATATGGAAGACAATACAGTTGAAATCAAAGAGATTGTAGAAAAGATAGACAAAAAGATAGAAAAAATCCAGTATGGTCTCAGGTAATTAACCGATAATGCAAGACGCACAAACATACGCATTATGGGCATCCCAGAAGGAGAAGAGAAGGGAAAGGGAACAGAAGGAGTGTTGAAGGAAGTTATGGCTGAAAACTTCCCAACTCTATTGAGAGAGATGGATGTGCAGATCCATGAAGCACAGCGCACCCCAAATAGTATAAATCCCAACAGGCCAACTCCAAGACATATACTTGTCAAATTGTCCAATGCTCAAGACAAAGAGAAAATACTCAAGGCAGCAAGAGAAAAGAGAACCATCACATAGAAGGGAAGCACAATAAGATTAAGTGCTGATTTCTCAGCTGAAACCATGGAGGCAAGAAGACAGTGGTATGACATAGTCAAAACACTAAAAGAAAAAAACTTCCAGCCACAAATTCTCTATCCAGCAAAATTGTCATTCAAAAATGATGGAGCGTTCAAAATATTCACAGATAAACAGCAATCAAGAGAGTATGTCAAGAAGAAACCAGCACTTCAAGAAATACTAAAGGAATCTCTACAAGTTGAAAGGAAAAAACAAAGGAGAGAGAGTTGGAGGAGAGTTTAGAAACAACTGAAAACTCAAAAAGAGAAACAGAACAACATATGACATACATTAACCCAAAGAAAAAATGACTGAAGTAAGAAATTCGTTACGAGTAATAACACTGAATATTAATGGATTAAATTCACCAATCAAAAGACACAGATTGGCATAATGTATAAGAAAATATGATCCATCTATATGCTGTCCACAAGAAACCCACCTTCGGCCCAGGGATTCAAGGAGGCTGAAAGTGAATGGCCGGAAAACCATTTTACAAGTTAACAATAGCCAAAAAAGGGCAGGAGTAGCTATTCTAATATCAGACAAAATAGACTTTAAATGCAAAACTATTGTAAGAGACAAAGATGGACACTACATATTAATAAAAGGAGTAATCTCTCAAGAAGAGAGAACAATCATCAACATTTACGCACCTAATCAAGGTGCCTTAAAATACGTGCGGCAAACTCTGGAAAAACTAAGAGGAGAAATAAATTCCTCTACAATTATAGCAGGGGACTTCAACACACCACTATCATCATTAGACAGAACATCTAAGCGGAGAATCAATAAAGAAACGAAGGCACTCAACAATACATTAGAAGATTTGGACTTAATAGACATATACTGAACACTACACCCAAATACAGCGGGATTTACATTCTTCTCCAGTGCACATGGAACATACTCCAAAATAGACCACATGCTAGGCCCCAAAACAACACTCAATGAATTCAGAAAGATTGAGATTATACAAAGTAATTTCTCTGACCACAACGGAATGAAGTTGGAAATCAATAAGGGCCAGAGAAACAGGTTAGGCACAAGGATATGGAAGTTAAACAACACACTCTTAGACAAACAGTGGGTCAAAGAGGAAATTTCAAAAGAAATCAGTAACTACCTTGAAACTAATGAAAACAACAACACAACATATCAAAACCTATGGGATGCAGCGAAAGCAGTCCTGAGAGGGAAGTTCATAGCCATAAATTCATATATTAAAAAAGAAGAAAGAGCTAAAATTGAAGACCTAACTGCATACTTGGAGGAATTGGAAAAACAACAACAAACTAAACCTAAAGGAAGTAGAAAACAGGAAATAACCAAGATTAGAGCAGAACTAAATGAAATAGACAATAAGAAAGCACTGGAAACAATAAACAAAACCAAAAGCTGGTTCTTCGAGAATATCAACAAAATTGACAAACCCTTAGCCAGACTAACAAAAAAAAAGAGAGAACAGATGCAAATACATAAAATAAGGAATGAGCAAGATGATATCACTACTGACCCCACAGAAATAAAGAGTATCATAAGAGGATACTTTGAAAAATTATATGCCAACAAGAATGACAATTTAGAGGAAATGGACAAGTTTCTAGAAACCCACAAACAGCCGACACTGATGAAAGAAGAAATAGATGAACTCAACAGCCCAATTACAAGTAAAGAGATAGACTCAGTCATTAAAAACCTCCCAACTAAGAAGAGTCCAGGACCAGATGGCTTCACAGCTGAATTCTACCAAACATTCCGGAAAGAGCTAAGACCAATTCTACTTAAGCTCTTCCAAAAAATAGAAGTAGAAGGAATATTACCTAACTCGTTCTATGATGCCAACATTACCCTAATACCAAAACCAAATAAAGATACCACAAGAAAGGAAAATTTCAGACCAATTTCTCTAATGAATCTAGATGCTAAAATCCTTAAAAAAATACTTGCTAATCACATTCAACAACATATCAAAAGGATTATACACCATGACCGAGTGGGTTTCATCCCAGGTATGCAAGGATGGTTCAATATAAGAAAATCAATCAATGTAATACACCACATAAACAAACTGAAAGAAAAAAATCATATGATCATCTCCATAGATACAGAAAAAGCATTAGACAAAATACAGCACTCTTTCCTCATAAAAACACTACAAAAGATAGGAATAGATGGAAACTTTCTGAAAATGATAAAGGGTATATATGAAAAACCCAAAGCTAACATCATTTTCAACGGTAAAATACTAAAAGCCTTCCCTCTGAGATCGGGAAAAAGAAAAGTATGCCCATTATCACCACTCCTATTTAACATTGTCTTAGAAGTACTTGCACGAGCACTGAGACAAGAAAAGGACATAAAAGGCATCCAGATTGGAAAAGAAGAAGTAAAAATTTCATTATTTCCAGATGACATGATCCTATACATAGAAAGCCCTGAGAAATCGACAACAAGGCTTCTAGAACTTATAAAGGAGTTCAGTAATGTTGCAGGCTATAAGATCAACACTCAAAAATCAGTAGCACTTCTGTACACCAATAACCAGCAAACTGAGGAGGAAATCAGGAAAAAAATACCATTTATAATAGTAAACAAAAGAATCAAATACCTAGGAATAAATTTAACTAAAGATGTAAAGGACTTATATACAGAAAACTACACAACACTGTTAAAGGAAATCAAAGAAGACTTAAATAAATGGAAAAATATTCCCTGTTCATGGATGGGAAGACTAAACATCATCAAGATGTCTATCCTACCCAAACTAATCTACAGATTTAATGCAATCCCAATAAAAGTCAACACTATATTTTTTAAGGAACTGGAAAAACTAACCACAAAATATATTAGGAGAGGCAAGAGGCCCCGAATTGCCAAAGATATATTGAAAAATAAAAATGAAGTTGGAGGTATCACATTACCTGACTTTAAAACATACTACAAAGCTACAGCGATCAAAACTGCGTGGTATTGGCACAAGGATAGACCTACTGACCAATGGAACCGGATTGAGAGTTCTGATATAGATCCTCGCATATACAGTCATCTGATATTTGTCAAGGCCACGAAACCCACTCAGTTGGGAGAGAGTGGCCTCTTTAACAAGTGGTGCTTGGAGAACTGGATATCCATATCCAAAAGAATGAGAGAAGAATACCATCTCACACCTTATACAAAAATCAACTCAAGATGGATCAAAGATCTTAATATAAGAGCCAAAACCATAAAAACCTTGGAAGATAATGTAGGGAAGCATCTACAGGACCTTGTAATAGGAAATGGTTTCATGAAAATCCCAGCCAAAGCACGAGCAGCAAGAGAAAAAATTGATAAATGGGATCTCCTCAAAATTAAAAAATTCTGCACCTCTAAGGATGTTATTAAGAAAATAAAAAGGCAACCTACTCAATGGGAAAAAATATTCGGCAACCATATATCTGATAGGAGCCTAATATCCTGCATATATAAAGAAATCCTTCACCTCGAAAATAAAAGGACAAACAACCCATATAAAAAATGGGCAAGTGACCTGAAAAGACACTTCTCCAAGGAAGAAATACAAATGGCTAAAAAGCACATGAAAAAATGCTCAACATCACTTGCTATCATGGAAATGGAAAACAAAACTACAATGAGATACCATCTTACACCCATCAGAATGGCAGCTCTTAAAAAAACAGGAGACACTAAATGTTGGATAGGATGTGGAGGAATAGGAACTCTCATCCACTGCTGGTGGGACTGCGGTATGGTCCAGCCACTGTGGAGGACAGTTTCGCGGTTCCTCAGAAAACTACCAATAGATCTTCCGTATGATCCAGCAATTCCACTGCTGGGTATATACCCAGAAGAACTGAAAACAAAAATACAAACAGATATATGCACACCAATGTTCATAGCGGCATTGTTCACCAAACAAAGTGCTAACACATGGAATAACGTGGATGAATCTTGAAGACCTTATGTTGAGTGAAGCAAGCCAGGCACTGAAGGATGAACAGTATATGACCTCAGTGATCTGAACTGAGGAAAGTGAGCAGTCTCTGAGAACCATTGTCTGAAAGATAGGTTAACAAAGGAGAGTAAGAGAAGAGCAGGCTTTGAGCGATCACCCATATGGACATAATCTATGGTAAAGGGATAGAGTGTGGTTGCATGTTGGGGGATGGGACAGATGAGTGGTGGTGTTCCTGGGTTTGGTGGTGCAGCACTGGGGGGTGGGTGGATTAGGAAGGGCTGGTTCAAATCCCCAGGGCATGTAACTGTGAATCTTGACATTCCATGGTTTGGGAGAGGGGGGTATCATGGGCCCTGGGGGGCTGGGGAGAAGGGAACAGTCAAGATCTAATGGGTTGTTTGGTGGTCATGGGGAAGGTTTTTCATTTCCTTACAGTAATGGACACAGGACATGGTAAAAATCATCAAAATTATTAAACTGTATCATCTAAATTGTAAACTATACTGTAAATCACTGACAATGTTTAGTTGGTATATTTTGCTATCTGCATAACAGTTATAGCAATGCTAACAACCAAAAAAAGGGGGGGGGAGTTAATATGGGGTGGGGAAGGGCGGTGGTTTGGTATCTTGGAGTCTCCGGCACTCCGTGTGTGACTTTGCTGTGACCTAAAACTCCTTTGAAAATTAAATGAAAAATTGGGAGACAATGGGGATTGAGAGGAGGAAGGTGTCATGGCACACCAGACATCCGATAACACAGTGATAAAGGGAAGAAAAGAAGGAAAAAAGAAAAGAGAAAGGAAAAAAACAAATGAATATATATATGTGTGTGTGTATATATATATTTTTAAAGGCATTTCCTTTGCTTTTTTGCCCATTTTTTGAATGTCCCAATCCACTAATTATATTTTATTTTGTTTTGTTCTTTGTTTGATTATTTGGTTTTTTTCCTTCTCTCTCTTTTTTTTTTTTTTTTTTCCCCCTGAGTTTCCTTATGTTTGTCTCTTGCATGTAAGCTTATCACACTTGTTTCTTTTTCCTAGTAAGTGTATTTGATTATTTTATGGACTAAATGCTCATGGAGGATTTGGATCACAGTAGGGTTACAATGGGTACTGCGGGGGATTATTGGGGGGGGTGTCTGGGGGGGGTTTCGTGGGGATTGGTTCATCCGAATATACATGAAAGATATACAAAATCATTCAAAGAATCGGGGGATGGGGCATGGTCACGATGGGTGGATAATCACACAATAAATGAGGGAATCTGAATTCCTAGCCTGGAGAGCTCTGCCACAGTCTCCAAGGGAGCACCAATAGTCCTCTGAGTGTAGGGACAGTGCCTGTCAAAATAGGATGACCCACTGATGTGGTTTTTTTTTTTTTTTTTTGATGACTACCCTTGTGAGTCTTTGCTCTTGTAAATGAGACTTAGCCTGCAGTTGTGGGGTGCCTAAGGGTTGCCACCTGAGAGCCTCCTTGTTGCTCAAATGTGGCCTCTCTCTAAGCCAAACTCAGCATATGATTGCATTACCTTCCCCGCAACGTGGGACATGACTCCCGGGGATGAGCCTCCCTGGCAACGAGGGATTAATACTAAGTGCCAACTGGCAACACAACTGGAAAAAGACCTTGAATAAAAGGGGGAAATGGTAAAGACAAATGAGTTCAAGTGGCTAAGAGACTTCAAAGAGAGTCGGGAGGTCATCCCAGAGGTAACTCTTACGCATAGAACTCATAGGAGCTCATAGAACATCTAAGTGCCTATCACCCCACTCGTTGGGGTTCCTGAGAGCTCCGGAGACACCCTGGTCCTATATAAGGGGGGATAGCCCCAGAGACTGATGCCTTATCAGTGGGTTCTATTTTGGAATCTGTGCTCCTGAGAGTGAATATATATATATATATATATATATATATATATATAAGTCCTCCCTGCACATGGTTCACCAGTCTCTTCTATTCAAACCTATATGTGATGCTGGAGTTTTTAGGTATACTTCCAGAGACTGGAGCCTCCCGCCTACCTATGTGCCAGGTGTGCATGAAATCTAGGTGGAGCTGCAACTCCTACCCTACAGCTCAATGGACTCATCCAAGTCACCTGGTGAGGAGACAACCATGGGAAATGGTCATCCCAGGGAATGGAGAGGGCCTGCATCTGCAGGCAGGATCATCCCACCCTCCATATCTATGGGATATAAGCCCTCTCTCACTTGGAGTTGGAGTGGACATCACCATCCCAGTCCCCTCAGGATTGGGGGAAGAACTGTGGACTAGAGTGGACTTGATGGTATTCTCTTGTTCACATATGGTGATTCTAGCAATGCAAGAAATTATAACAATGAGGTGGAGCCAGTGGCCACTTGACACTTTTGGGGTAGGGAGGGGATGAGCAGTTGAAATACAGGGGTTTCTTTGGGAGTTGGAGGTTGTCCGGAGTACTGTTGTGGCAAGGGATGTAGACCATTTTAAATCAGCACACACCACCCAGAACTGAGTGGGAGAGAGTGTGGTCTACAGTGTGAACTGTGGTCTATGGTTGGTGGCAAGGCTCCAGGATGTATAAGTTCATTGAGGGTGGTGGGCCACACTGTGGGAGATGTTGTGTGGGATGTGGTGGGAGGTGTGGGAGGTGGGTAACATGGGAATCCCAGTGGGTTCCGTGTAATATTTTGGGTAATCTAAGCACCTCTTAAAATATATGCATATATATATATATAAATAACATTTTTGTAAGCAAATACACATATATGCATATATATTTATATATCATTTTGCAAATGTTTGTATGTATTGTGAGAATTTTGATTTTTACCCATAATAAAAAAAAAAAAAAAAAAAAGAAAAATCTAGAAATGGAACAAACCTATCAATCTAATGAATTTGATCAAAACTAAAATGGCCTTTGCCCTCAGTGAATACAGAATGACTTATTTGTGACAGATTACAAGATAATTAAAAGCTTTTGCTTTTCATTAAAAAAAAAAAAAAAAAAAAAAGGCCATTAACAGATTAGAGATCAATTGTTCTAGCTAACAGGCCTTGGGTCCTGAGGCAATAAATTCCTTACTAGCAAAGGCACTTCCAGTTTCATAGTTTTTAAGACATTCCAAAACATTTTAACACAAACCTTTAATAAGAAATTCAGTAGTAGGAAGTAGGAAGATAAAATGTTGGTAAAGGTTAATTATGCAAGGAAGCACTGGCCTGTGACCACCCTGGAGAAGGAGGCTTCCACAGCATCCATCTTTGCCCACCGACCACCCTTTCCAACCCCATCCCAGACCAGTAGCTGGGTGTGGTTGATAGGAAGGTGGGGCCTGCAAATGTGTGAATCCCCAGAGAGATACAAGTCCCTGGCTCTGAGTCATTGCTGTGTTGCTGTCATTGTTGCCTAAGAGAGAGGGTGGAAGGAGGTAATGGCAGCCAAGCCTGAGGGCAAAGCTGATGGCTGCTAAAAGGGTTTGAAAAAGCAGTTTAGCAGTGCTCAGAGCTCTTCCAGGGGACCTCTGCCTTGGCAGGGCCTTGCTTTGGGGTCCTGCCCTGTGCCCTAGCCCTCCTGCCTGGAGTCAGATCTCACAAGCTGGGTGCATGGCACAGACTCAGGGAGTTCCCATGCCCCAGCCTCTTCCCCCCCAGGATTACATCCCATGGAGGCTCATAGGCAAACCCATTTAAAATGGATAACTAAAATAAGGCATTAAACAGGCTGTAGGCCATAGTTTCACTCACCAATAACCACCTAGGTGGCAGCACCAAATATGTTACCAAATTTTGTCTAGGTTTTTGACTATGCTGCAGCAATGAATTTCAAGATCACTTCACATTGATTAGGCCTGTAATTTATTAAGGTAGGGAGGGAAGAGAAATGGGAGAAAATAACAGATCATAGGTCCCAGGTAGAGAGGAAGGGGCTGAAGAGTGATAAAGAGGGCTGATTTATAGACTACAGTTTCCCATTATAGATTATAAATGCCCAGGTTTTACTTTCATGTTGATCGATGTGGAGGGGAAGCATGGCAAAAGCAGGGTGCAGAAGGCAAGACAGCTATTTGGGCTTTGCACCTGCTTTTTGAATCATTAGTTTATCTGCCCCTTTGCTAATGGCATGGGAGGATTCATAGCTGTTCATTTTTATTGATTACCCCACCCATCAATCCTCCAGAAAGGCCCAATGATAATATCCCCAAAGACTATCTGGGGTTTCTTCTGGCTTCTGGAGGAAACCTATTTCCAAATAGCAGAAATCTCATTCTGAATGGGATTCTTGTGATGGTCCTCCAGCAGCCATCTTGGGGGTATTGATATCCATGTGGACTTCTTGCCAGGTTCCACATCTATCTATTTATTCCCTATTTTATTAGCCTGCTTCAGTGGTCTTGTTCTTATATCAGTGGGAAAGCTTTCAGTCTATACCACAAACTTTTGAATAATGTCCTCAGCTGTTATACATGCATTCTTTACTTTTCTTGGTTATGATTGCATGAATTTCAATGACCACAGTTTAAATAATACAAGTCCTCCAACAATATAGTTCAATTTTAAGTTGCCATGGTATATTAGCTGAGTAACTGCATAAAGTACAGATTACACTATGAGCTATTCAGGCCACAGGTCACTATTGAGTACAATATTAACTGTGAGTTTTTCATATAAGCACCTTATCAAATTGAGAAAATTCCCTTCTATTCCTATCTTTTGGAAGGTTTTTAATCAAGAAAGGATGCTGTATTTTGTCAAATGCCTTTCCTGTATCTATGAAAATGATCATGTGAATTTTCTTCAGTTTATTAATGTGGTATATTACACTGATTGAATTTCTAATGTTGAGCCATCCTTGCATACCTGATGTAAAACCCATTGCTTGTGGTGTATAATTTTTTTAATGTGCTTTTGGTTTCATTTAGTAAATATTTTGCTAATGAGTTTTGCATCTATATTCATTACAGTAATTCTTCTGTAATATTTTATTAATAATATATCAATTTGCCTTTGGTATTAGGATGCTGTTGGCTTCATAGAATGAGTTTGACAGCATTCCCACTTGTTCAAATTTTGAAGGGTTTGAGCAAAATTGATATTAGATCTTCTTTATATAATTGGTAGAATTCATTTATGAATACATCTGGTCTTTGTTTTTCATTTTGGGGTGGTTTTTCATAACTGTTTCAATTTCTTTACTTGTGATTGGTTTGTTGAGGTCTTCTATTTTGTCTAAAATCAGTGTGGGTTTTTCATGTGTTTCCAGGAACTTTTTCCATTTCTTCAATCTTGTCTAGTTTGTTGGTATACAGTTGTCCATAATATACTCTTATAAACTCTTTTATCTCTGTGAGGTCAGTGGTAATTTCCCCTTCTCATTTCTAATTTTATTTGAATCTTCTCTCTTTTTTCTTTGTTGGACATGCTAACATTAATACCAATTGGTATTAATCTTGTCAAGGAATGAACAGATTCCAAAGTAGAGCCCACTGATAAGGAGTCAATCTCTGAGGCTATCCCCCCTTATATAGGACCTGTGTGTCTCCAAAGCCCTCAAGAGCCCCTCTGTGTGGGGTGATATCCATTTTGGTGTTCTATGAGATCCTACTGAAGTGTGCGTGAGCGTTACCTCTGGGATGATCTCCCGACTCTCTTTGAAGTCTCTCAGCCACATGAACTCATTTGTATTTACCTTTTCCCCCTTTTATTCAAGGTTTTTTTCCAGTTCTGTTTCCAGTTGGCACTTGGTATTAATCCCTCCTTGCCAGGGAAGCTCATCCCCAGGAGTCATGTCCCACATTGGGGGGAAAGTAATGCATTCATATGCTGTTTGGCTTAGAGGGAGGCCACATTTGAGCAACAAGGAGGCTCTCATATGGCAACCCTTTGGCACCCCATAACAGTAGGCCAAGTTTCAATTACAAGAGCAAAGACACATAAGGCTAATCATCAATAACAAGAACCCAACAGTGGGCCATCCTCTTTTGTCAGACACTGCCCCTGCCCTCAGGGGACTATTGCTGCTCCTTTGGAGAATGTGGCAGAGCTTTCCAGGCTGGGAATTCAGTATTCCCTCATTTATTGGGTGTTTGCCTACTCACTGTGACCATGCCCCATCCCTTGATCATTTGAACAATTTTATATATCTTTTATGTATATTCAGATGAACTTACTCCCATGAATCCCCCATCCCAGACACCCCCCACCAATGATCCTCTGCAGCCCCCATTGTAACCCTTCTGTGATCTAAACCTTCCTTGAAGAAGAAGCCCATATAATAACCAAATACAATTAAAAGGACAATGAAATAATAATGATAAGCTTAAATGCAAGCGATAAAATACAAGTAAACTCAGAAAAAAAAACTAAAAATAAAATATAATTAACAGTTTGGGACATTCAAAAAAAAAAGGAAAAAAAATTTAATTATTTTTTATTTTTATTTATTTTCCTTTTATCACTGCATTATCAGATGTCCAGTGTGTACCATGACACCTTCCCCCTCTCATTCCCCAGTGTCTCCCAAATTTTCATTTATTTTTCAAAGAAGTTTTAAGTCACAGCAAAGTCACACACAGAATACTAGTGATTCCCATATACCCAATCTCCCTCCCCTTTCCCCACCCCATATTAAAACCTTTTTGTGTGTGTGTGTGTATGGTAGCATTGTTATAACTGTTATACAGATAGTGAAACATAGCTTCTAAACATTGCCAATGGTTTACATACAGTTTACAATTTAGACAGTAGAATTTAATCATTTTTGATGATATTTAGCATGTCCTATGTTCATTACTATTAGGTAATGAAAAACCTTTCCCATGACCAATAAATACCCCGTTTGATCTTTTCTGTTCCTTCCTCCCCATCCCCCTGGGGCAGGTGACATTCCCCTGTCTTGACTCATGGGATGACAAGATTCATAGTTACATGCCCTGGGTATTCTAACCTGCTCTTCCTAATCTACCCACCTTTTAACCCTGGACCACCAAACCCAGTAATATCACTACCCACCTCTCCTATCCTTCAATACGCAACTATACTCTATCACTTTACCATAGATTATGTCCATATGGGTGATGGCTCACAACCTACTCTTCTCTCTCTCTCCCTTCTTAACCTATCTTTCAGACAGTCATTCTCAGAGACTGCTCACGTTCCTCTTCAAATCAGAGAGGTCATATACTGTTCATCCTTCAGTGCCTGGCTTGCTTCACTCAACCTAAGGTCTTCAAGATTCATCCATGTTATTCCATGTGTTAGCACTTTATTCCTTTTAACAGCTGAGAAATATTCCATTGTATGTATATACCACATTTTGCTTATCCATTCATCTGTTGATGGGCAATAATTCTTAATCTCATAAAGTTGCAGAGAAATGAATACCTTTATATTTTAATATCAATCAAATATATATCTTCAAGTTAGATCTACCTTCTGAGCTCAATAGTACATATCTAACTGCTTATTAAACAATGAAACTCAGGTGTATTCCAGTTTTGCACAAACCATAGTTTTTTTAATTGTAATATTTTTGTTTTCTTTTTTTATCCTTAAAGAAGTTTTAGATTATAGGAAATTTACAGAGAAAATATAGGTAATTCCCATAAACCCCACCCCTTCCCCTCTCACATTTCCCCTATTAATAACATCTTTAATTAGTGTGGTACACTTGTTACAATTGAACAAATATTGAAGCATTGCTAGTATCCATAGTCTATAGTTTACATTATGATTTACACTTTGCATTGTACAATTTTATAGGTTTTGACAAAATGTATAATGGCCTGTTTCCGTCAATATCATGCAGAACAATTCCAATGTCCCCAAAATGCCCCTTGTTGCACCTATTCTTCCCTTCCCTTCACCTCACATCTTCTCATGACCACTATCTTTATATCAATGTTACAGTTTCTTCCATTACTTAAATAATAAGTCTACTTTGGGCCAGAGTTGCATTCCCCACTTATATTTGTTCATTCCTCAATCTTGAGGAATTTGGGGTGGTGATGCCCACTCTGCTTCTGACTGAAAGGGTGTTTAGATCCCATAAGGCAGATAGATGGAGCATTCTTGCTTCCCATTGTAGATACTCTCTGTTTTTTGGGATAGGCATTTTCCATCATCATTTTGTTAATTGTCTTGGGTGGGTCTGATGAACTGGAGCTAGGTGTTGGCTGTAACTAACTCTGCAGAGATTCAGGGCTCATCCAGAATATGAACACCCAGAAGATATAAGTTTCTGGGACATATATTTAATAGGTATGATGCTAAATATAGATTCATATGGCAGAAGAGGCTTAAGTAGGGAACTTATAAGTGAGTCTAACTCTGTTACATTGGGAAGAAAAGTTAATATATATTCCAAGGTAAGGCCCACCATTGGAATGTCAATTTCCTGTGGTTGTCTGCCATGCATATGGTGTCCAGATGTTTCTAGAGCTCTCTGGAACTCCCCTGCTTGAGGCATTGTTTACTGTGGCAGTCAATGAGATCATCCTGGGAACTACATATGTGTAGCCTCTGGAACGGCCTCATGACTCACTTTTAAATCCCCTAGCAGGGGCATACCTCAGGTGCATCCTTCCACACACACCTCCCCACTACTAACTCTCTGCACCAGTGATCCTCCCCTGCCATAGTTGTAACTTTTCTGTAATTTAAAACCTCTCCAAAAATAAAACAAAAAAATTTCATTGTGCCTTTCATCAATGTAAGATCTGTTACATTTTATGTCTGTTTACAATTTCTTCTGTATGTTCCCCCAGTGTCGTATTATTTTATTTTTTATATATTTTGTGATAATGCCACATCAGTGTGCAAATGTGCATTTGAGCCTTTGCTTTTCATTATTTTGGATATATACCTAATAGTGACATTGTCAGGTCTTATTTTAATTTTATACTTAGCTATTTGAAGAGCAACCAAACCCTCTTCCACAGCAGCTGCACCATTTTACATTGCCACCAGCAATGAATGAGTGTTCCTATTTCTTCACTTCCTCTCCAAAACTTATTTTTATTTTTTTAGTAGTACTCATTTTAATTGGTGTGAAGTGGTATCTCATTGTGGTTTTGATTTGCATTTCCTTGATGGCTAATGTTGAACCTCTTTTCATGTGCTTTCTCTCCATTTATTTATCTCAGTTGGAGAACTATCTGTTCAAGTCTTTCACCCATTTTCAACCCTGTTATTGGTCTTTTTGTTGTTAAGTTGAAGGTCTTTATCTACTGTGAATATTAATCCTTTATTGAATATGTGGTTTCTAAATATTTTCTCCCATTTTGTACATTATTGATTAACTTTCATGATAAAGTCTTTTTAGCAAAAATGTGTTAATTTTGATGAGATTCCATATATCTATGATTTTTTCTTTTGTTCCTTGTGCTTTGAGTGTAAAGTCTAAGAACATTGCCTAAGACAAGGGCCTAAAGATGTTTGCCTACATTTTCTTCTATAAGTTTAATAGTTCATGCTCTTATATTAAGGTCTTTCATCCATTTTGAGTTGATTTTTTTTATACCGTATGAGTTAAAGGTCAATTTTTTCCCCATAGTGATTCAATTTTCCCAGCATCATTTATTGAAGAAATAATTCTCCCAGTGGAGTAGTCTATTCCTCCTCATGAAAAAAAATCAGTTGGCCATAAATGTGATGGTTGACTTCTGAGATCTCAATTTTATGCTATAGTTCTATATATTCATCTTTGTGCCACTACCATGTGGCTTTTATTACTGTGGCTTTGAAATAAGTTTATGAGATTGGCAAATTTGAGTCCTCCAATTTCATTCTTCTTTTTCAAGATGGTCTTACCTATTTGGGTCCCCTTACCCTTCCATATAAATTTGATGATTGATTTTTTTCCATTTTTGCAAAGAAGCTTGTTGGACTTTTAATTTTGATTGAATTGAATCTATAAATTGCTTTGGGTAGTAATGACAACTGAATGATATTTAGTCTTCCAACACTTGAACATGAAACATCTTTCCGTTCATTTAGGTCTTCTTTAATTTCTTTTAACAATGTCTTGGAGTTTTCTGTGTAAAAGTCCTTACAACTTTGGATAGATTTATTCCTTAACATTTGATTTTTTTGTTACTGTTGTGAATGGATTTTTTTCTTCATTTCTTCTGATTGTTCATGGCTTTTGTATGGAAACATTATGATTTTTTCATTGTTAAATTTGAACCTGCTACTTTGCTGAATTCATTTCTTAGTTCTAGTTGCCTTGTGAATTTTTCAGGATTGACTGTATATAAGATCATATCATAAATGACAATATGAAGATCTTCCTTTCAAATTTTGATGCATTTTGTTTCTTTTTCTTGTCTAATTGCTCTGGCAAGGACTTCCAGTTCAAAGGTGAATTATAGTGGTGTATTAGGCAGGGTTCTCTAGGGAAACAGACTGACAAAAGGGATATCTAAATAGGATGAGATTTTATAAAATTGTCTCACATGTCCCTGGGGATGTGCAAGTCTGTCTTCTGCAGGGTAGGCTGCAAACCAGCAGATGCAATGATAGTAATTGATGAGTTCACAGGAGATGCTTGCTGACTGAAGAAGAGATGGGAATTCTCTCTCTGAATGTTGAAATCACTTTCCCATTTCAGGCCTTCAACTTATTAGATGAGACATCACTCATTGCTGATGGCAATCTCCTTAGGTGATTGTAGATGTAACCAACTATCTATACAATCAACTCAATAAAGTTTGAAGTATATGAAATGCCCTTGTATTACAATTAGCCCCATGCTTACTTGATCACACAACTGGACATTACATGGCTGAGTTGAAATATTAACCTAACCATCATAGTCCATTCCTTGTCATCTTGGCAGCCATATACATCACCTTAAGCCATACTTAGTCTCGAAAAAAAATAACATACATATATTTCCACAAATATACTACTGTCATGTGTATAACCAGAAATACACTAATTCTCTCCAGAATAGGGTGCAACATCTTGGTTAATATGCACTCTTAAACTTGGCATGCTTAAATACTATGACATAACAGTAATACAACTTATGTCATATGATAAGGGAAAAGGTTAGTAAAGAAAACAAAGATATCCTTTTTATGTACATAAACAAACACACTCATAACAAACAAGGGAAAAATTCATGACCATTACAGTCCTAGTTTCTGTAACTAGTCACTTGTTCATAGTTCATAGTTATCACTACCTCAGCAAGCACCTCACCTGGCCATGGTTCTTTGCCTACTGGGGTTACCCAAACTTTCGTTTCTGAATATTCTGGGCTGTCACTCAAGGGTAAATTAATACCAATTTACCTTCAATAACATAAAAAGCTCTCTGCTTCTATACTGCTCTGTACCCACTTGTAGTGAGTTTGAATTCATGTATTTTGCAGTTGACCAAGGTAAAATTTTGATCATTAAATGGAATATAAACACATGCTATTTACTGGAGCATCAAAACATACCATGACAAGCTTGTATGAGAGTGGAAGTCCTTTACATCAGGACACTTTTCAGAGGCTAGCAGTGTGGGGGAGCATCCAGAGGGTAAGCAAGGCAAGGGGAAAACTCCTAAATTCCTGAGAAAGAGGAGAAAAGAAAGGGAAGGTGATTAATGTCTAGGTGATGGCTTCTTGGTCAGAGCTCCTAGGGGATGAATTGGTGTGGGACTTGCAACTGAGAGTGGATGTTGGTCCAGTTTAGCACATACACAAAGGTTAACACTAAATGCCTAAAAATTGCTCATTGGGGCTATTCTTAAAACAATTTGATGTGCCAGAATTTGAGCTTGTGACCTGCAGGATTTCCTAATGGATGCAGGCTGCTATGAAGAAGTAAACACACAGGACCACTATGCAAAGGCAATCTTTCCTCATTCATGTAACACTACATTATGTTGTTACTGCTCCAAGTCACATCTTTATAAATTATGTCCATTTCTCTAGTTTTTAAATTATTTGTTTTATGAATTTGCCTTTTAAATCACACAGAAAACAAAAGGAAGAGTTACAAGCCAAAAATACTGGATTCATGTTTACCAATGTGGCTATTATTACCTGAGTTTTTATTTCTTCATATGGCTTTAAGTTACAATCTACTGTCCCTTTATTTCAGCCTGAAGTACTGAAGGACCTCCTAGCAAGTTTTGAAAGAAGTTTTATAGATAATTAAAAAGTTAATTATACATTTGCTTTATGACCCAGCAATTCCATTCCCATGTATTTATGTAGAAAATATAAAAACATATTTACACATGAATATTTGTCTGTGAATCTTCATAGCTATGCTTCTCAAAATTGCCCCAAATTGGGAAAACACCTAAAAGTCCATCAAATTCTAAGTAGAAAATAAAAAGTGATATATACATATAATGAAATACTACTTGCCAATAAAATGGAATAAAATATGGATACCAGTAAGAACAAGGATGAATCTTTAAAAATATGCAAACTGAGATTAGTCAGACAGAAAATATTACATATTATTATTATTTCCCATTTATTTGAAATTCTAAAAAAGGCAAAACTACAGCCACAGAAAACATCAGATATAGACTATGACTTCATTTGGGAGGAGATAGACTGCAAAGAAATTTTGAAGGTATTGGGCTATAAACATGACTGTGATGATGTCTGTATAATTACATACATTTCATATCAGAACACTTAAAATAGATGGATTTTATGCATGTAACATATACCATATAAATATGTAAAAAATGTTCTCCCCTTTGTTGATACAATTGACTATACTCTACATTGGTTTTTTCTTCAACAATATCCATTGCACACCTACTGTGTGCTGAACATGCTTCCATCTTTTGTGCCATGAAATCTGTCACAAAATTCAACTCCCAAGTCACTTAGGCTGGTGGTGGAACACCTCAGTGTTTCTCAGTGGTAAAAGCATGAAATTTTCCTGTGGATCTCTGAATCTTGCTTATTCTACCCACACACTTCCTCCTCCCATTTGGATATCTTCTTTATACATGACCTGCACAAGTTAGCTTCTCTGAGCTTCAAATTCCTCTTTATAAAGTGCAGATAACAATAAAGGCAATCCCTAGGGGTATTCTGAAAACTAATTTAATTGTAAGCTTTTAGAACAAAGTCTGGGACAATAAACTCTGTATGAATGCATGTTAAATAAAAGAATACTGAAACAATCTCTTCACTGTGATTTATCCCAGATACCAGTGTTTGTAATACTTAGAACAATATTTAATATTGTAGCAAGGGACACAACTTTACTCAGTTTAAAAACAATCATTCAAGAGACTCAAGTCTTTGGGCTCCCCATGTGCCAGCTGGGCCCAGAGTCTCAGCAGAGTTGCAACACCTACTCTACAGCTCATTGGATTCACACAGGGCAACAAACAACGATATGATGATTGGACAAGGATCATCCCAAGGAACAGAGAGAGTCTGCAACTGCAATCCAGATAGTCCCCTCCATCTTCCCCATGAGAGATAAACCCCTCTCATTTAGAGGTGGAGTGGACATCACCATCCCAGAATCCTTAGGATTGGGGAAAGAACTATGGACTAGAATGGACTTACTGGTATTCTACTATAGACATTGCCATTCTTGCAATGGAAGAAATTACAACATTGATGTGGAGCCAGTGGCCACTGGAGACTCTGGGGACAGGGAGAGGGAAAAACAGTTGTAATATGGGGGCTTTTTTGTTACTTGGGAATCATACTATTGCAATGACAGATACAGGCCATTTTATATCATCACATAACATGCAGAACTGTGTGGGAGAGACTGTGGACTACAATGTGAACTATGGTCCATGCTTAATGGCAAAGACCCAGGATGTGTTTATCAATTGAAATGAATGTGCCACACTAATGAAGGATGTTTACGTAGGAGGGTGTGGGAGGTGTGGGGAGTGGGGCATGTAGGAATCACTATATTTTTTGTATAGCATTTATGTAATCTAAGTATCTTTTTAAAAATAAAAAGAAATATTTAAAAAATGAATAAATAAATATTCACTTCCCATTACTTTCAGAGTGAAACATAAACCCATCATCAAATACAAGAACCTCTTTGACTTTGTTCTCATTTCCCTCGTAGTTTGTCAGTCAGCACACATTTTTAAGACACAAACTGTTTTTCAGTCCCTGTTCTTTGTGCTGTTGGTATATTTTAGTGTGACTATATATAATAATGTTTTTCAAATTTCTTTCCAATTGTTCATTGTCTGTAGAAAGACACATAATTGATTTTTGTATATTGATCCTGTTCCCTCTGACTTGCTAAACTCACTTAGTTCTAGGAAATTTTTAGATGATTTTTTAAATAAATCAATTTTACTGATACATATTAATAAAGCATGCAATTTATCAAAAGTGTACAATCAATGATATTTGTTTGGAATAATCAAATAGTCGTATGTTCATCACTTCACTCCTTATTAAAGCATTTTTATTATTTCAATAATAACAATAAACAAAAAAACAAACAAAAGAATTCCTTACCTCTCAATCTCTCTATTTCCCCTGCTGTACATAGTTGCTACTTCTGGCTATTTTTGCACAATTATTTATATGTTTATTAAGCAGTTTTATGAAATATATTCACATACCATATGAGCTATCCAAAGTGTATAATCAATGGCTTTTATGATAATCACAATGTTGTACATTCATTATCTCAAAAATTTTAGAACAAGACCTCACACTCCTTAGCATAACTTCCTCAGCTCTACATAACCACATAATCTAATTTCATTTTTATAAATTGATTTATATTTAAACTTTATATAAATGGAATCATACAATATGTAATACTCTGTGTCTGGTCTCCTTGACTTAGTATAATGTGGGGGTTTTTTGTCTGATAGTAACATTTTGTAGTATTAACATAAATTCATTCAGCCTCAAAGAAAAACAGTCTTATATATGCACTTTTAACCATATTCATATTTCACATAATATATTTATATTTCACATAATATATTTAGTTCATAGAAGGGCAATCATAAAGTATGATTGCATACAAATGGCAAAGCAACACATGAAAAAATGTTCAACATCACTAGTGATTAGGGAAATGCAAATCAAAACTACTACAAGATATCATTTCACACCTATTAGACTGGCCACTATTAAAAAGTCAGAAAACTGTAAATTTTGGATAGGATGTGGAGAGATAGGAATTCTTATTCACTGTTGGTGGGAATGTAGAATGGTAATGCCACTGTGGAAGACTGTTTGGCAGTTTCTAAGGAAGTTGAAAATAGACTTGCCATGGGACCCAGCAATACCATTGCTTGGTATATACCCAGAAGTTCTGAGAGCAGTAACATGAATGGACATCTGCACACTGATGTTCATAGAAGCATTATTCATGATAGCCAAAAGTTGGAAACAACCCAGGTGTCCATCAACTGATGAATGGATAAATAAATTGTGGATTATACACATGATGGAATATTATGCAATGGTAAGAAAAATGAAGTTATGAAACATATGACAACATGGATGAATCTGGAGGACATTATGTTGAGTGAAGTAAGCCCGACAAAAAAAGACAAATACTGTATGATTGCCCTATTATGAAGTTCTAGGAATTTTTAAAATTGATTTTAAGGGATTTTCAATCATGTCATCTGAAAATTGAATTTTAGTTTTTCTTTCCAATTATTATACCTTTCTTTTTCTTTTTCTTGTTTCATTGCACTGACTGAATTTGTTAATAAGTTGTTAAATAAGAGCAGATATCCTTGTCTTGTTCCATATCTTAGGCAGAAATCATTTAGTCTCTCAAGATTAAACATAATTATGGATGTAGTATCTTTGTAGATACCCTTGGACAGATTGAGAATGTTCCCTGGTATTTCTAATTTGCTGAGAGATTTATTGTGAAGGGGTGTTCAATCTGTCACATGTTTTTCTCCATATCTTGACATCATTCTACAGTGTTTCTTTTTTAGTATGTTGATCTAGTTAATCACATTGACTGATTTTCTAATGTTGAACCAGCCTTCTAGTCACAGTATAAACCTCACCTGGTCAGAATGTGTTATCTATCATTCATCTATATCTATCTATCTATCTATCTATCTATCATCTATCTATCTATCTATCTATCTATCTATCTATCTATCTATCTATCATCTACCTTACTAAATCAATTTGTTAGATATTATGTTGAGGAATTTTGCATCTATATTCATGAAAGATATTGTTCTGTTATTTTCTTTAAAACTTTTGTATGTTTCTGATATTAAGGTTGTTGAACATATGGATATAATGTTCATAATATTCTCATAGAATCCTTCAATATCTGTATATCTGGTGTAAAGTTCCCTTATTCATTCTTGATATTGGTGATTCATCTTTTCTAATTTTCCTATTCAGTCAGGCAAAAGGTTTCATTCATTTTGAAATGAATAGTAATGAGAATGGGTATCCATGTCTTGTTTCCACATTAATGTTAATGACATTGAAGAAGGAAGGAATGAGGAAGCATGTCAGATATTACCATGAGTATAACATAAATTGGACATTAAATAGTTTGGTTTTAATAGCACCTTATAAATATTGCCCAGACAAGCACAGGTTCAAGAAAGTGTTTGAGAAAGTTTGCCATGATGGCAAAAATTTGTCTTCACAATTCTGGATATTAGAGTGCACTCATCCATTTCCCAAGAGGATTCATACATATTTGTGTTTTTACTATTTATATTGATTTTGTTTCCTTATCATTTAGAAAATTATATAATCTTTTTGGTCACATTCCAAATGTTTATATAGTTTATCACCTCCAGAACACACTTGTTTATATTGTAGAAAATTAGGAAAACATTTGAAATTGATCTGAATGTTTTTGACATTTATTGCAATGGAAATGTAAACCTAACACCCAGAGAAGACAATCTTGGCAATACTTAATATTTGAAATATAATTTTCCAATTTATCTAATTAATTTATGTTCATGATGCATGAAATGTTCCATATTTTTCTGCTGTAACTATATGCCAGGTATGAAATAAGCAAAAATCTGTTTAACTATGAACACAATTCATTTTTTATAAAATTGCTCAGGATAAACTGGAACAGTGGCAATGACCAGATTTATCACAAAGTTGGTATTCAGGGAAGCCTTGACAATAATTAATTGGATTTGTAGGAACAAAAAATGGGTGCAGTGTATCTGCAGCAGGAATTTTGGTGAATGTAAAGAAATAGGATCCATCACTAGTGTTATAAAAGGAAATGTTTCCAAAATCCATATTCAGGAAAACCCCTACTTAGTGTAATTGAGCATTCACCTTTAGTGGGTCAAAAGTGTAGTGCTGGCTGAGTAGAGCTCTCTATTCAGTAGACTCACAGTCCAGAAACCACATTCTGAAGACAGTAGAATTTTCTGTTGTTGGTGAACATATTTGTGCAAATTCCCAGGTCTGATTCTTTGTTTGTCCATCCAATTAATCCAGCTCCAAGTAATGGCCAGAGGGCAACTAAGGGGTGACAATGACACAAATTGCTTGGAATCTCTTAGTACACTCTTCCTTTCTTCCTGATTTTGTTTGAAACACCCACATTTCACTCTCCTTCGGTCATCAGAAATGATGAGGTGGTTGTTGACTGTGTCAAAATCCAAGGTCATAACCACTGTGGAAAGAAAAATAGTTCAGCAAATATTGGCCCACTTTTCATTTATACCAAATGACTCATTTACTTTCACTATTTGAATTCTAGTTTTCTTCCCTTAATTGGAATTTTCCTGGAGAAATTCCCTAGCCTCCCTGATTAGATTAAATTTTGTATACAGAATGAATTGATAAAATTGTCACAATTCCACTTATAGTGGAAATTCTTTTTACATTGGAATGTGATTATTTAATTAAATATTTTTCCTCCCTCAATAAACCATGACTGTTTATTGAGATCAAAATTATTACACAAATGAGGGAAATCTTGTTAAAATATATACCTAATAGATATATTGAAGGATGGAAAAATAATTGTACTTTGCAGAATAATATTGACATGTTAAAATTTGTTTTTTTTTTT